>VZRF01015391.1:10840-144736 GCA_013396875.1 Vireo altiloquus | reverse complement strand
GGCCGGGCGCCCGCGCGCGCACACAATGGCCGCGGCCCGGCCGCCCTGCCGCCGCCGTGCCCCGCCGGGCACCCGCACCGCACCGCCCTCAGGGACCCCTCTGCTGCCCCCCGCCCCGGCCTGTGCCGCTCGGGAGGTGCGCTGTGGGCCTCGGGGATTTTTATATACGGTGTAGCTGGTGCGCGGCAGTAACTGGGCTTGCCGGGGTCACATCGCAGATTTGACTTAGGTGGATTTTTGTTTTGTTCTTTTTAAAAAAGTCTTAGTGTGTGCTTTCCGTCTCGGGTTAGGTCAGTGATAGAACAAAGTGTTACTTGCAGTGATGCAGCTCTAGCTAGCAGAGAGGGGCCTGGATAATTTTTTTTTTTTCCCTAACATATTGTGAACTGCAGCAGTTGGGAAAACAGCAGTTAAGGTGTCTGAATTGCACCTGTTAGCAACTTGTTGCTACTGTTGTTTTTATTGTAGGTGCACTATTATACAATTTAGTCTGAATTTTTGAAAACGATTTAAGAGGAAGACCTGTTTGTGATGCTCATCAAAGAGAGATTTCACTTATTGGTTGTTTATAGTAGTTATGAACTCCAGTGCTTCTGGAACTTGATACTCAGTTCTTGATTTCAACTTCAGATGTGTTGAGAACTTTTGAACTTACACAAAAGGAGACAGAACGGTTTCCACCTGTAATGCCTCCGATAAAGACTGTCACCATATACATTATTTTAATTCTATAACGAACGTTACAGTGTGAAACATAGGTTTTATTGTAGTTAGAACAGGTTTGCTTACAGCATTTTTTTTTCTGTAGCAAGACGTGCATTGGCACAGGCATTTTTATGTGTGTGGTGTGGAAGAATTGATAGCAATTAACTTGTGGAAAACATATGAATACATACCAGTACTTTTGAACTTTCTTGAAATTAAATATGAAGAAACTCTACTGGGAATTTCCAAGTGAGGAAGATGTTATGCTATTCTTATTTACTTAGTTATTTTTAAGGCTGTGAGGCCATTTGACCCATTCCAAACAATGATAGGAGTTACTTGGTAAAATTATAGATAATCTTTCTCTTTTACCCAATAAATTATAAAGAATTGGAGATACAGTCTTAGTGTAGCATGGATTTGGGTTTCTTCTATATAGTCAGAATATAAAAGGATGTAAAGCAGGAGAAAGTGAGGAAAAAGACATTTTAAAGGTTGAAGTAAGAAGAGTTGGTGAGAGATTTGTTCATTCAGACCCTTTCCAAAAAGCTTTGTTTGTTTGCGAAATGCAGGTAAATACCAATTTAGTCAGCACAGGTATGTAATGACATAAGATGTACTTCCTCAAAACTTGGACTTGACGCTGGATACTTATATTTGGAGAGATCATGCTGACTAGGTCCTTTCTCTTTTCCTAGTCTTCTGTTCATAACAAAGTTTCCTTAGACTTCCGAATAACATTTCTGAGAGCTTTCCCATCTCGTGCCCACCTAGATGTTGGGGGGCGTGTGTGAAATTGGTTACTTTGTTCTTGATGCTTCTCTCTATCCTCTGTTTGTTCTTGCCTCAATTACCAAAGCTGTGTGAACTTTGTATTACTTGACATTTTAGGCATGTGAAAGCTGGCACGGAAGTGTATTTGCAGCGTGACTGTTACATTTTGTACAAAAGAAGAGTTTTTCATTGTATCCTCTTTCATGAAACAAAAACTTATTTATCTCAAACTAAAGGATCCTTAGCTTTTGAGACAGAGAATGATGAGCTAACGTTGTTTCTTCTTTTTTTTAATTTAAATTTTTTCACACTTTAAGATGCCGATTCTTCTTTCTTAAGATGGCATGTTTTGCCACGTTTTGGTGCTGCTTCTCAGACATGAATGCCGTGAGCTTTCACTAAACTTTTCAGTAGAAAATCTGAAGGGAGAAAAGGCTAAGAAAATTACCAGTTAATGTAGTGTTAGCCATCTGACTTTTACTCTAGGAGGGAATAAGGGCTCTGTGTAACTGGGATGGAATTTAATCCCAAGGTTCTCTTTTGTTGTGTGCAAAATAATGCCTTTTATTATATCTGTATTTTTAATAAATCATTCCCTTAATATGTATATGTATATATTTTCAGGAGATGATGATGTTTCTGATTTTGTCCTTGTTTTGAAAACATTATTTAAGAATTTCTATTAGAGCTAACTTTTTGTTATTAGACTGGAATTCATAGCCCTAGATGTTTTATTTCTGTTACTTAATTTGTGCAAATAATGTTAAATCTGGTGCAATTTTTGTCTTGTAAATTACTTTCATTTTTCTGTTTGGCCAGTGAAAGTAAATGTTTCATTTTCTTAAATAAGCTAATACCATGCTGTGCATACTTGTAATGCTACAGGAAAATACATGAGTTCACAAATGCTATTATACTTATGTTACGTTCTTAAGTGATTTTTCTTGAATTTCAGTATTTCTATGTTATATTTTTCTACTCTCACCATGTGTGGTATAAATCACTTGAATATGGCTTTGATAGTGTAGGCTCTTTTGGCAGAATGCTAATATCATTCTAATATTTCCAGTACTAAAATTTCAATTTGTGCTATAACATAAGCCCCTTTGAGAATATATTCCCTGGTAGGCCACTTTCAGTGTAGGTCTACCAAGGGTGATGGGACTCTTCAGTAACAGATCTCAGGATGTTTTGTGTTCTCTTGCTTTTGTTGTGAAAACTTGTGTATTGTAAGATGGCTATTTTTCTCTCTTTTTGAAAGATCGAGGGTATCTCAATGTGAGGGACAGAAACTGAGGAATTTTAAGAGTTAACAGCTCATTTTGGCAGAGCAAGGCAGCCGTGTGAATTGTTTATAGATTGTGTATAAAATGTTTAGGTGTTGCATTTTTAATCTTTAAAACACCTTTGTTAGGGCCTTTGTTACACGAGCAAGCTTTGGTGCATCATTTGACTCCAGGGTAATTTTTTTTTTTTCATGTTGCAGTTTCCCTATGGGTGTAGTTGCTCTAATTGTATGCTGTGGATGAAAGCTGTGCATTTCTGCTTCATCCTTTGTGTAGGCACGAGTGCTCATCCAAATATGTGGTTAGTTGGATGAGGCAGCTGAACTGCCTGAAAAATTAACAGTAATTTTAAGATGGCTCAGCTCTTTTTGTGTGCAACCCCATGGATCTTACCACCACCGTGAGGGAGATGTTAGGAGCGGATATGGAGGGGTTGGAGAGTATGTTGCAGTTGCTTCTTTTGGGAGCAAAGTAGACTTCAGCTGAATGAAACTAGCTGTTGAGATTTACTTTGACAATTTAGTGTGTTACCATAGGGAGTGTTGTGGTTTCTTTGGGTTTGGTTTTTTTTGTTGTTTTTTGGTTTTTTTTTTTTTAAAGCTTCTATGATACTATTGTGTAAACTTTCTTATCTAGAATATTAATGTAATTGTAATTTTCTGTGTTGAATTAGAATTTTGTTCATGGTGGTGGTGGTTGAGGAGGGAGAAGGCTGGGGCTTGACACCGACAGGATGGCCCAATATGTTTAATAGGCAGTATGTCTTGGTCTCAGGAACTGGTGATGATTTTTTTGCTGACATTCATGCCGTTCTCTTCTCCAGCCGACAATTATTAAATGGGATTTCAAGTGGAAATTACAAAACTTTTTTCAGGCCATTCCACTGTTCTTTTTTTTGTTGTAAAAACCTGCATAAAGTCACAGAGTTATCTGTGGGACTGGGACACTAAGTACATTGATACTGTGTTTCTTTGTTCATGTAGTAGTTAAGTCTTCTAGGCAGAATTGTGGTTACTATTTAGAAATTCTGTTTCTTAATAAGTAACCAGATAATAAGTGGTTTGTTTCTTCAGGATAGCATGTTCTGTGAAGGTATTCAAATAGGGAGCAAAATTAAACTTGACTTGAATCAGAGAGCTGCATTATCACCTAGTTTTTATTAACAGTATTTTGGGGACAATCTATACAATATTTTGGAAGGTGTTCTGAAAGACTTGGCACTGTGTCTGAGAAAACCTAAGTATTCTGATTGTTATCCCTAGCCAGATTTTTGGTCTCATTAACAATGCTTCTGTTGAACATATATCAACTTAAAAATGCTTCTGTTGAACATATATCAACTTAAATGATCTCCTCTGAGTTCTAAAAGATAAGTGCTTCTGTTCTACAGGCTATTCCCATTGTTGAGAACTTAGGTGATGTTAAAACCTCTCCATTCAAACTATTATCTTTTAATATAGGGAAACTACTGTGTTTTAATATGGGGAAACACTTGTTTGTTGTGGGAAGTGCCACACGTTTGTTCCACAGATAATCAAGAGGACTAGCCAAGTCAACTGTTTTGTGCCAATTTTTTCAAACTGGTACTAAGAAACACTGGCGAGAGATGGGATGATGAGGCGTGTAACTTTACACGTCTAACGTGTAACTTTTATTTAAAAAAACCCAAACCCAACAGAACCCACAACATGTTATAAGTGAATTTAAGAAAAACAAACAGCTACAGGTAATTTAACAGGCATAGCTGAACATCTTAGTCCATATGGCAAAAAATGCTGCTTCTGCTCACACATTTTAATGTGTTAAGCTTGCAGCAGGCTTTTTATCCTAAGGCTTTATCTGCTTTTTTAAGTTTATCTGCTTTGGCCTCACATCTATTAAAAGCATTAAATTGTTGAAAAAATAATGTGTTCTTGGGATGGCTGGTTTCATATAGATGTATTTAATTGGAGAAAGAGTAATCTCAGTAAAATAATAGGCTTTCTGATTGGAAATAGTGAGTAAATATCCATGTAGTTTTAGCTCAAGAAGAATTAGAAAGTATACAAGAAATAAATATGTTTTGGGGAAAATAGTTCTCTGATTCTCCCCTCCCTGTTGTCCCTGCCCTGTCTTCCCAGATCATTCCCCACCTCCCCCCCAAAAAAGAAAAAAAGGAATGAGAGTTCTTCAGAGAAAACTGCTTGCATTTCATTGCAATTCCTAATTTGAAAGTGATAAGGCAGTGGCTGGTGGAACATGGTACTCTATTAGATTGATGATCTGATATACTACAACAATTCATGTAATTTAATTTGGAGCTTGTTTTGGGTAATATGTTACATAGTAGGATAGTTAAAGTGGGATAGCTGCTGGTGTAAGGTTGAGCTCTCACATCTTGGAATATAAGTAACCTACTGATGTAGGCTTTGTTGTTAAATGTCCTTGTGTGGAAATGTGTTTTTCTGAAACATAGTTACAGTCAACCTGGTAGTTAAGCATGGTGACTGTTAGCATGGTGAGGGGAGGAACCAACAATTTTTCAGAGAATGTTTCAATGTGCAGAGTATTTGGAGACCTAGAATAAGGTCATATTTTACTTGATGTGTAAAACACTGATGGTGAATAACTACATTACGTATTGCAAATTTAAGTCAAGAGTCGAGGTCAAAACATGATTCTTTTGTTTCATTCATTGTGATTCTGATGCTGAATTATGCTACAGAGTCATGCAGAATGAAAATATAAGCACTTAGGTGTATTTGAAAGGTAGTAAAGATTTGTATGTTGATCCAGATAGCTGTGTAGCTGCATTTTGTGCATTCCCATGCTGCTTGTTTGGAATAGGTGAAGTTGGGGGTAGTTGGTAAAGGGAGAGGTTGAGGGTAATACTGCTTCTAATTTTCTAGAAAATAGTATTTATGCTTAAGATCTGAAAATTTTGTACTTGCTAACAGAGTTCTAATTTTTGTTACAGTAATAGTTAAGAAGCGTTAACTTATGTGAAAAGACTGTGAGAACAAAAAGAGTGTTTATTATTTTACCTTCAAAGCACATCTTCTGTGCATTTCTTTTGGAAGAACAGAGCAGAATTAGACTTTGGAGAAAGTCTAATACGGCAAGGAAGAAAAACAGCTAGAATTTCAGCTAGGGGGGACTGGCAGAGAAAAAACCCTGTGCTTTTTATGCTGTTTGACATCACAATTTTGGCATATAATTTTTAAATTCCTGTTTGTCGAGTCCAGTTTTCACTTTCATTTAGGGCTGTATGAATTTTAAATACTTGTACATCTGTTATTTTTGTCATTTTGCTTTCCTTTCTTCTCTTGGAATCAGATATTGATTTCAAACCAAATTTCATTCTATTGAGTTGTCTCAAACTTTTCTGTTTCTGACAAAGCTTCTAAAGTTACCAATAAAACAAAAATTTATTTATTTTGCTTTGTCTCAGGAATATGACTTGAGAGTATTCTGGATATGGATTTTTTGGGTTGTAGGTATATTTTTCTTGATTCTTGGTAGGCTGCAGCATGGAACAATCTGAATAATTTTAGTTTTAATGTATTAAATAAACTTACCTTGTCCTGTCTTGAGTTGTTGCTATCAAGTTGTGCTTATCTTTTCTGCAATTCTTGTTTTTCCCTTTTTCAAAAGGAAGAAATTGGGTGAATTTCTGTTACACCGTTTTTTAATTTGTGACTTCTACTATAATAGTCACACGTACAAATTAGCACTGGACAGACTTTCTAGAGAGACAGTCAAATCCCCGAGCCTGTTTCTGTTTGAGACATTTGGACAATGCCCCTAATGCCATACTTGTAACTTTTGGTCAGTCCTGAAATGGTCAGGCAGTTGCAGTAGATGAAGAATTTTTTTATTTTGATGGTGAAGAAATTATATCACATGGAGAAAACGTACTTAATAGCCAGTTTAAAATAAGTTATTCAAGTTCCACATTTTGTTTGTTTGTAGAAGGAGAAAAAGGAAAGATCAGTCCAAATAAAACCTTTAATTAAATAAGTTTTCCTATTAGATTTTACTGAGAAATGAAACTTACCTTTTTATTTAAGTTTCTTGTGTATACTTTAGCTTTACGTAGGAAAATGAGAGCCAAATGTTGACTGTGTATGGCTCATGAAATAGCTCTATAAACTTCTTGGAACTGCTAAGTGTTTAAATGGGCAATGCCACTTCTGTTTTGGTAAAGCGTATGTACAGCTCACTTTGTATTGTTGAATTGGTTTGTTAATGAGCTGTTGCATATGCTGCTTAGTAGTGAGCTATGATTACTTAGACAAATACTATGACGAAGCATCACAAAACTACTGCATATTGTGGCAAAAATAGCTCTTTTCACGCAAATGGACTTAAATGAGAAGAGACTGTATTGTGGGTGTAAGGTATAAATTGAGATCTTTAATACAGATGATCAAGAACAAAACAGATAGATGCCCCTTTTCAAAACATTTGCTTTAAGAACTGAAAGAGGAATTGAGCCTACCTAGTTTGTGCTAAAATAAAAAGTGAGCACATGGCTTATGACAAATCATGAGAAATGTGACTCAAGATGTCAGCTTGCTGTAGTTTTGGAATGTGTCAAAGATTATTTACTTCATTTACTTTAGATTTTGTGCATTTCTTAGGCTTTGTAAAACTGTAGAGTGTTGAGCAGGATAAAATGACAATGGTATTGTGTATTTAGTTTTGTTATTCATGGTTAAACCAAAAAACCATAAACAAAATAGGTAATTATTTGAGAGATGAGTTCAGATTCTGCAGGTGTAAATTCTGGTTTCAGACAGAATTAAGCAAAGAGCAGTGTTTGTTAAGCTTTTGTGCTCTGTTTGATAGGAGCAGAGAACAAAAGCTAAGGAAATGGATCAGGGCAGTTGGTGGTAAAAAGCATATACAGCATCATCACTTCTTATGGCTATTTAAATATTTTAGAGCTCTCATGCGTGTGTTTTGACTGATTCCTCCTTTAAGCAGAAAAAAGCATGTTGATTTGCTATTCTGATTCATTTTTCTTACCATACTAATTCTGAATTATTTTTTGCCACTCTTCTAACAGTGTGCCTGTCTGATGAGATTGAATTTAGCAATTTTAAATTAACTGATCTTTGTGATGAATTGCAATTTGATTTAAGTAAAATGTAATTTCTACTATTTTTTCAAGAAATCTTTTTTTTTTTTTAAATCTTGTGTGAATTTTGCAAGTCATTTAACTTTTAGGCAGACGAATTCAGATAGCTTGCAAGACTTTCTACAAAGGTAATATAATCCACAGAAGGAAAACCCCTCTTTCCAGGAAGCAGCTAAACATTTGCTTGCTGATTGGAAGTAGTAAATGAGTTCTTATTTTGCCTTTCTTGTTGTGCAGATTTTGCTTTACTTATTAAACTGTTTTTATCTCAACCCACAAGTTTTTTCTCTTTTACCCATCTGATTTTCTCACTCATTCCACTGCAGTGAGAATGAGCAAGTGGCTGCATGAGGCTGATTTGCTGGCTGGTGTTAGACCAAGACAGCAGAGAGAAAAGTTCCTTCCTTCGCCAGGAGATTGTGGTGATGGTGGTGGTGGGAATTACTGGTCTAAGCAAGACTTTTCCAGAACCTCAGTTTCAGACATCAGCACTCTTTATGTTAGCAAACTGCTGGAGTACATGAAATGATTACGGTGTGTCAGCAAGATAGGAGCACATTTGATGAAGAATGAGGTATATTCTGATAATTGAGTGTAATACAGGAACACCATTCTGCCTAAGTGTCAGTCAAGGCCTCCTCTAGTTACAGAATAACAAAACATCACAAGCTTTTTCTTCAGTATTTTGCTGGTTTTTTTCCCTCTTGTGTGAAGAAAAGCTGTGAAGATGTATTTCAGGCTGTATGAAGGACAAAATGACTACCTGCCAAATTCTGTACAAGAACTGAAGAAAATGAGTCTATTCTCCCTCTTCTTTTAATTATTTTAATTTTTTTTTGTTATAATCTGAGTTAATAATAGTTCATGCATTTTAAAAATACTATTTCTTAACCAAACGCCTTATGTTAGTAGGATTTTTACTGTTCTCACATACATTTCAAAGCTTCCCCCCACCTTGTTATTTAAGATAGCTTTCTGATCTAGAATTATAGTAGTTCAAAAGTTTCATCTGGCAGTCATTAAATCTGGTTGAACTGGTTATAATCAAATGGTTAGAAGTTATGTTGCTAATAATAGGAGCTTGTTTTGGTACTGTGCAGTTTAAAATTATGAACTGTTACAAAAACTCATCATGTTTATAGATGCAACAGGGATGACATACACCACTTTTAAAGTTTAATTACTTAAGCCAACATTTCTGTTTAATAGCTTTAGATGTAAGATAAATAAAGCCAGTTATGAAGTTTCAAGTTGTTTTAGCTTAGGTGAGTGGAGGCAGGTTTTTGCATTTTTTTTACAAAGCTATGTTATTTATTTGGTGTTTGTAATTCTTGCAAGAAGTAAATGTTGCTGTCTTTACAATCTTTGTTTCATCTTTATCTTACAGAAATTTAAATTGACCAGACTGCTGCTTAAATGTAATATTGAATATATACTTTATGTTTTTTTACTGTGATTATAATGGAGCTTATTAGTGTATGACCAACTGTGCCTTGAAGTCAGAAAGTAGTAAATACCAACAGTTCTCTGTACAAAGTGGCATGTGCTGAATAGAACAATTAATTAGGACCAGCTGGAATGAATTATTGTACTTAAAGGTCATTATTTGTTTTTATCCTTTATTATCCTATAATTTTTTAATGCATTTTTGTAACAATCTGGGGTGAAAAGATTGAACCAGTAATGCATCAAAAATATTGTATTCTTTCTCAGATGTTTTGTTTGCTCTTTGATATAATAGGTGAAATACTACAGACACTTGGCACCTGATCACTTGCTTCAAATATGCCATCGACTTGGACCGCTTCTAGAGCAAGAAATTCCACAGAGTGTCCCTGGAGTGCAGACATTATTAGGGGCTGGCAGACAGTCTTTGCTTCGTACAAACAAAAGTATGAAAATTTCATGAGAATTTTGAGAGCTCTTGATATTTCACACCTTTCCTCTGATTTTGAGTGAAAAAGCCCATTTACCTGCATATTTTGGTGTGATTTTTAACAAACAGGTTGCAAACATGTTGTATGGAAGGGATCTGCTCTTGCTGCACTACATTGTGGAAGGCCTCCAGAGTCCCCTGTAAATTATGGCAGTCCACCTAGTATAGGTAAGTCAATTTTTTTCTGGCACTGCCATTGTAATAACTAACTTTCAGGGTGATTGATTATTGTGATGAGGAGAGATAAGTAGTTGTTCTGTTTATATTTATTCTTGTTAGTGTCTCATAACTTACCTTTAATGTTTTTATTAAGATGCTGTGTTGCCATATTTATTGTAAAATTTTCTCCGAAGCTAATTTTGTCTTTGAAGTATAAAATTGGATAAAATATATTTAAACAATGAGTACATACAAACAGAACTCTTTCTTAAATATGTAATAAGGCTACCAGTAGATAAATAATTAGTATTATAGGGCAGCAAGGCCTACACCCATTGTAAGGAAGAGTGAGTCATGTAGAGTGGTAATGGTTTCTTTTTGAAAAAATTGTCTTGTAGAAGTTATTCTTTTTGCTGTCTTGTCCATTTGCTAATTTCATAGCTGTTCTTTAGCTTGCTCTGCTGTGCTGTATCATGAAGCATGCATGTGCTTTCTGTACTGTTGAAAAACTGAAAGCTGGAGGTCAGAGGTATTCCAGCTTCTTTTTTTAAGCTCTCACATGGTCACTGAAATATTTGTTAGCTTTCATGGTTTAAGAACAAAGGTACATGTTTGTTTAGTTGCTAGAAGGATCAAGATGTGTGATATTTTAGAGGATTCTTTAAGTAGCACCCTTTTTCTTTTTTTTCATGTATAGAAAAATGAGCAGAATCACTTGCATCTTTTCATCTTTCTCTATTGATGTCCAGTGAAGGGGGAATGATTAAGACCAAATTGTCTGTGTGGATTACACCAGAAAATGAGTAGGTTTTTTCACCAAAATGGTAGTTGCAGATAGATGTGCAGTGTTGGATGAGAGTGGGCAGAGAATATCCAGTTGATTGGCTCTGGATCAGGTGCAGCTGCTGCTGCAAATAAAAAGGTTTCTGTCTTGGCAAAAAAGAGAAAAGACTGCAGATGTATTGAGAAACTAATATATAACAATGTATATGAAACAATAAATATACATATACTATATATAGTATCACAGTATAAATATGTATCCAGATGCTATTAGGAACAGAGACTTTAATGTGGTAACTTGCCATGGCAATTTTTCAATCTCTAACCTCCTTTTGGAGGCTTTTGGTAGCTTCTAAGTTTTTAATGAATTTAAATAGATACACATAACATATATGAAATATAAAATCAAGAGAGATTTATTTGGGCTATTTGTAGTTTTTCTTATGTTGGAGGAACTCAAGATCAAATCTCAAAATACATACCATTGCACTTTATCCAGAGAATTATAGCTCTCTCCCAATAGTTGAAGCAGAACCATGCTACAGCTAAACTCTTAGGTTCAGCACAACCAATTTTGACTTGATAGATGGCAGAGTATTTAGTGTCCTAGTAGCATTTCCTTTTTAAAGCACAAGTTACATGCATTCCATGATATTTCTGTTGATGCTTGGACTGTAGGATGAGAACATGGTTTTGCTTGCTGTTTAGAGCTGAGTTTTAAGAACCTCCTCAGCTGGTACATCTGTTGGTCAGAAGTGGTTCAGTTAAACCCCAGTGTAGCACCTGCATCCATTCAATGTGGTTTTGTTTAGAGCCACTGGTTTTGTATTTTTATAGAGGGCTTTTTCTGTGTTGTACTCTGGGTGTGTAGGAGAAAATGCTTGTTGCTGGTTAGAAAATTCCCTTCTTGAGCGGTTGTGCAATGGCTTGATGATTGTAAGCTCGGAAAGTCTTGGGCTATTTTTGCAAGGTGACTGTAGGACTGAGCTTTTTAATAGCTAAGATTTCTTTCATGGTTGCTTAGCCTTTTTTGGGAACAAATTTTAAAACGTGTTGGAGGAGTCAGAATGGTTGAGGACTGTTTTATGTTGTAGTGTACCATAGCAGCTGGTGCATACTTTTTAAAGGGAAAAAGATCAGTGTATTTGGTCCATGGTAGCTGCAGTTCGAAGAAAGCTGTAGAGCTGCTGTGGTAGTGAAATGAAATGTTAAGAAAAATAACTTTCAGATTCTTTTTAGAGAGGAACAAATCAGGCTTTCAAAATAACATTTATTTTTATTGAACCTTTTGCAGAGCACTGAATGTTTGCAAAATTACAGTTATTTCAAATACCACTTTTTTCATGACCAGCAACTTCCTTTTCCAAACATTCATATAAGTGCTGGTAACTGAATGTTTTCAATTGTGAAGTGTATTTGGATTTTTGGGATATTTGGTTCAGAGTTGTATGTTAAAGTGTTTGCTTTTTGATTTATCTTGTTCTATCTACTCTGATCTCTGAATGAAATCATGAACTTGAATGACACTTTTATAAATTGAATTAGATTTTTTTTTTCTGTTTCCTTAAATAACTTCCAGTTTTCTCCTGGGAAGAATGCATTTTATGTAAAAAAAAAAATAGAATCTATTATTCTTCAAGTTATATGTATTTCAGGTAGGTTACCCACTAATGTTTGAGGAACAGAAACAAAGATGCTGAAATTCTTCTGTGTTGTTCAGGAAAACTTAACTTACATTTCAGTGAACGTACAGAGTGGTTAATTTATTTCCTACCCTGATAAATCAATGGATGTATGATGCTGATGGGGATGTATGATGCTGATGGAGTATTATTTAGAATTATTTTTGTGTATGTTGTGCCAACTGTCTTGTAGGTAGGTGGTTTATACACAGTTAAAATAGATCTGCACAAATACATATTTTCCCACAAAACTACAGAGTATCTGTAGAATGTGATGAAGAGAAGTAAAACTTGAATATGGAATAGTCTTCGTCCAATTGCTCTCACTTGTGCAACATACCTTATAAAAAAGTTGCTCAAGTGCTTAATTAAGAACAAAAGCAGCTAGATCATATGCTAATTTGTTTTGTTAAAGGTCTCACCTTCTTGGATGTAGAAAGAGAAAAAGAACTCTTTTTCAGTAATTTTTGGGAACTGCTGAAAAAGGAACGAACCTAAGCATAAACGTTTGAGTGTTTTGAGCTCAGAACTCATGGGAAAGCTGACCACTCAGGTGTGAGGACCTGAATGAGACTGGCTGTTTGCCCCAGACAATGAAGATTTTTTTTTTTTCTGACTAGCAAAATATACCAGTATTTAATAATTTTTTAGAGTAATCAACGTCAAGAAAAATTCTGAGGCATTTTATGCTTTTTTCAGTTTGTTTATTAAGTGGTGCTGGTGTTTTGGCTGTAAAGAGAATGCCAGGTTCTGAAAGCAGTGTAAATATCTATTTTTAGAAATACAATAAATACTTTAGGCCTAAAAACTAGCTTATAAGTACTTTGTGCAACTCTGTTATTCTGTTAATTATAGGGAAAAAATTAAAGGTAAAGACTGCATTTATATTAAAGATCTGTGTAAAAGTAACATCTTGTTATACATGTTTATTCAAGTCTAGAGTGAATTATACTAAAGTATAATAAGACTTGTTAGTATGCAAGCATAAATGAGCTATAGAAGTCTTATGGAACTTTGAGTAAAATACCGGTGGAACTATATATAGTGAAAGGAAGTGGGGTATTACTGAAGTCAGGAAAGTTTGGAAATGTTTTGAGATTGCGAAGCTTTCATTTTTGTTTGCTTTCTGCCTCTTGAAATATTTCAGATCTTATCACTCTGAATTAGGAAGGGTTGGCAGTTGCTTTCGTCAATCAAATGAATATTATGTGTGAAGTTTGAGATGTATATAGAATTTTGTGTTTTCAGAAATACTCCTGTTAGGAGTTGGTATACATTTACCTTCATGATATGACCAGAGACGAGTTCTGGCTTGGTAACATAGAAAGCTTAATCATTTTACTTGGTTGACAGTCATGTCTGAGTCAAGAGACTTGGAATAATGTATAGAGTTCAGAAGCTGGACAGAGAAATTTAGGAAGTTAGATGTTGATTCAAGCTGGTTGGGTTTTTTTGGTTGTTGTTTTTGTTCTTGGGGTTTTTTTGTTTGGTTGGGGTTTTTTTGTGTGGTTTTTTTTTTGGTGGTTGGTTGGTTGTTTGTTGGTTTGTTTTTTTTTTTTTGTTTTGTTTTTGTCTTGGACATCTTTGAAGAAGGGGGAAAAAAGCCTTCAACAGCACCAAACAATGCTTGATACATTCAGCCTTACTAGCTTGGAGAATGAAAGGAGTTGTCTAGCAATCTCTACTATTATTTTTAACAGCTCCGAATCCCATGGTATTCATTAGAAGTATGTCTAGCCTCTTAAGTTAATGAAACTTGATTCAATAAGGGTAAGAGTTGTAAGTGAATTATATCCTTTGGGTATCCTTCCAGGATTCTTCTGAATCTGGTTCTATTTTTGTGTGAATGGAAGGGGAATGAACTTGGATTCTGGTCTTCAGAACAGAACTTCCATTAGTTAAATACAACTCCAGAAGGGAAGAAAATGAAAGATTGTGTATGCATTTTAAAAATTTAACTTATTCTTGTTACAAAATTGAATTATTCACTGACTAGTGAATAAGGCAGATTACTATCCCCCATCTCTAAGGCATATTCCATATTCAAGGATGAGACCATGTAAATAAGGAGATAGAATTGATCACTTTGGTAAAATTAGAAATTGGAAAGAAAACCAAGTGCCAAAAAAAAGGAGAGCTAGTTTTGCTACATCTTTCAGACCCCCAAATTTCTCTTCCTTTTAACAGATTACTGTTTTTCTTTGAGCTGCTTGTTCTATTTTGGGTGGGGAGTGAGTTAGAGAAGTTCTGAAACTTTAAAGGCATTTATTTGGTGTTTGTTGCATGCCTTTTGAGAGGGAGAAAATCTGTGCTCTTTTGTAAATTCCACTGAAAACTCCCATTGGCTTTGTTTGATTTTTACATTTTTCCACAGGAAACCAAACAAATAAGGTGTTTTTGACTCTTCTGAGATGTGTGGTTTTGAGATTAAGGTTGTTGGCAGCAGCAAATTCTGACAGTAGATGCAAGATTTAAAAAAAAAAAAAAGTTACATTTTAGGTTCCTAAGTGGCCCTTATTAAAAAAAAAAGGAATTTAAACTCTTATGTTTAGAGCCCTTTGGGTCAAGAATCCCATATTTTTTACTCTACCTTACTTGCTCTTTTTAATCTCTAGAGATTAAAGATCCTGAGCAATATTTGGCTCTTCTTTCAAAGGAGGGTTAGATTAGATGATTTTTAGAGGCCCTTTCCAACTTCAAGTATTCTGTGATTCTGCGGTAATGGAAGTTGGAGTTCTTCTGGCATTAAGTCTGGTGAGGGATATGAAACAACTCATGAAGAGTTTTTACAGGTCTGTCAGCAGTAGGAGGAACAGTAGGTCCTAGTGCTGAATGGGGCAGGGGACCTGAAGTAGGATGAGAAGGAGATTTTATAGAACTAAAGGTGGGTCCTCCTCATCTCAGTCCCTGGGCAAGTGATGAAGCAAATATTTCTGGAGGTCAATGTAGGAAAAGACAGGTACATGGTTAAGAGCTATTGGCATTGATCTGTGAAGGAGAAATCATGCCTGACTAGCCCAATAGCCTTTTAAAGAAGATATGTGTCTTGGAGATGAGGGGACAATAGTGAATATTGTTTATCCTGAGTTCAGCAAGGCTTTCTGGACGGACTTCCATAACATTCTTAATGACAAACTGAAAACTGAACTGCTGAGATTGAAGGGCTGTGATCAGCAGAGTGAATTCCAGTGACTGGCACAAGAGCCAGTCACTAGCAGTGTACTCCAGGGGTTGATGCAAGAGCCAGTGTTGTTCAACAGCTTCATTAATAACTTGGATGATGAAACAAAAAGTTTTGCTAACAATTGAAATCTAGGAGTAGTGGATTATTGAGGAGGACATTGACAGGGTGGAGAAATGGATCAACAGGGATCTAATGAAGTGTCACAAAGAGAAGAGCAAAGGTCCTACCCCTGGGGAGGAATAATCTGATATACCAGTGGATACTGGGAGGGGTTGACCACCTGGAATGCAGCTTCAGAGAAAACTGCTTGGCTGTCCTGGTACCGAATGTGTCAGACACAATGTGCACTTGTGCACAAAACCCAAGCAGCATCCTGGGCTGCTGGGGGCAGTGCATTGCCGTTAGGTCAGGGGTGTTCCTTCCTCTCTACTCAGTGTAAATAAGATGACAGCTGGAGTGCTGGATCCAGCTTCTCAGGAAAAGACATACATGGACAGTCTATAGCTGTTAGCTGGTCTATCAGAGGACCAGGAAGGTGGTGAAGGGGTTGAGGTATCTGTCATACAAGGAGGAACCAAGAGATTGTTGGGGTTGTTTAGCCTTGAGAAGAGAAAGCATGGCACAGGTAGGATGGTGGTGGTAATATCAATGGTTATGAGTACTTGAATTGGAGCATGTGATGAAGATGGAGCCAGACTTTTCTTATTGCTGCATCCTGATGTGACAGAGGTCATGAACTGAAACTGAAATAGAGGAACTTCAATTTAAACATAAGGAAACAGGTTTGAGAGGGGATGGTAAGAGCTCTGGCACAGGTTGCCTAGAAGAGATTGTGAAGTCTCCATCCTTGGCGCCATGCACAACTGGACTGGACACAGCACTAAGCAACCTGCTGTAGCTGGCCCTCCTTGAGCAGAGGGCTTGGAATAGATAACCTCTCTAGAGGTTCCTTCCCACCTCAGCCATTCAGTGCTTGAGTGGTAGTAAACCATTTCAGCCTTGGAGGCTGGTCATATTGTATGAACATGAGCCGAATTACTAAAAACTAGAAGCCACTTAATTTTGTTTGGAACAAGTTAGTAAACAATTGTTAGCAACTTAAAATGATAAAATTTGTGAAAAAGTTTCAAAATGTCAACAAATTCACAGCTTTCTCAGACACTGGCTTTTACTGATTATTAAATATGAAGAATGTTGATTTCGAAACCAGAATATCATTTGGGAGTAAATGGTGGTTTATTATACTGTGTTGTGCGACAATCACTTAGTAGCATCTGGGTTTTTTTAATCTGTTTTCAATTTTATTTATTTTTAAAACAGGACCTTATGTGTAAGTAGCAGAACGACATGTGAAAACTAAGTTAATATTAATTTCCTTGATCAGCCGGGCATTGGATAGTTTTTTCAGTGTATTGACCATTTCACAGTGCCCTTCCAGCAAGGAGCATGAAATCTCTATTCTGTTGTTTTCTTCTTTCCAACCCTTCCCTTCCCTCCCTTAGGTAATTTGTGACCCTCACTGCAACTGTTTCACTGCTTATACTTTGTCACTCTTGCTGTGATTAACAGCTTTGTTCATACTCACTCATTTGTGTGAGGCCAAGCAAAGACAGAAAAGGTCTAATGTGGCTGAAACAAGACAGAGATTAGACTTGCAATCGCAGAGGGTCCTAAATTTATTTGTTTTCCAAATGCTGTTAAATCAAGCTAAATAGGTTAGAGACTTGAGAAGTGTTGATATAACAATTGTTATGAAACCAAGGGCCTATGATTTGTACAAAGGCATTATTATTATTAACAGTTGGTACCCTTTTTATCTTGTCTTGGACAAGAAAAATCAATTTTGTTTGAGTGAAGGAATTTTTGACACATTTATTTTTGATTTTTACCTGTACTTTGGAGGAAAAAAATAAATGCTATTGTGCTAGCAGAGTTTGCAAGTGACACATTGAAGTTGTCAGTGTTTGGAATAAGTAGTGGGCATTGGTCAGGTAGAGAAATCAGGATAGATGATGTGGCAAAGTTGATGAGAGTAAATATAAAGGTAATTAAATGGAAGGGATATTGAAGAACAATGGTGGATGTGAAAATTCTGTTTTAAATAACCAAAAGATACCCCCCAGTCTGAGACGTCTTAAAAGTTATGTGTGTATGGATAGTGTTCAAACCTGTGGGTGATTGATTCTTCCCCTCCCCTCTGCTAATTGAATGAACTTGGTAAAAAAATTTCTTCCCAGAGAATGTAAGTCCATAATACTGTGGAGGGTTTTTTTTTCATGTCATATTGCTTTTTAATTCACTTAGTTTTATTTTTAACCAGTTTTGGTATTTTTGTACATTTTAAGTTTTGATCAAGGCTGAAGTATAAGATGGATTCCAGTCTTCCCATTTCCAGTGTCACAGTATTACCTTTTATTTCCTCCGGTAGGTTGATTGTTACTGAACAAGGGGTGTTTCAGCTGTTGAATTTCCCAGGGATATGTGAAATATATAGCAAGTTGCCTTAGAAATACTGGCTTGGGTTCTGCTAAACTTAGCTTCTCCAGTGTTAACAAAACCCAAACCCAAACAACCTGCCCCCACAACCCCCCTCAAACTTGATCTCAAGTACTTCAGAAGTTTTTTTATAAATTCAGGTGTCTATCAAAAATTACATGCTTATGTGAAGTCATTTGTGGTTTTATTCTAAAGAGTCTGCTTGCAGTTCTGTTTCATTGACACAACATCTCTTCAAATTAAACTTTTAGTTAAAATTTTTTTGCTTTTTGTGAGCCATTGTTTCATTTGAAGGCATTGAGATATCCATCAACCATATCCATCTTATATTAAAAGTAGGCAAAAGGTAATTTCTGTGTTGGTTGAGATTGTGTAAACTCATTTTGTTGGGATAAAGACCTTTATTCTGTTTTTGTGTGCATACTTGTTCAGTTTCTTTTTTTTGTGTGTGTATTTAGTTTGTTGAGGTTTTTTTTTCTTTTTTTAAAATGTAGGATGATTTGTCAGATACCAAAACTAGATTTATCTTGTGCCTGAACTAATCTTAGTTTCCTGCTGTTCTGAACTAGACTGTTGGCAAGGAAAAGCTTTGTCATAAAGCAAATTCAACTGCATCTTTTTCTAGTATGAGGGAAGGATGAAAATATAGTAGAGCCTTAAGACAGCAGTTGCTCCTTGACTAAAAGTTCTTTGTTTTACAGCTAATAATTCCGCTCCTTCACAAAGCTTCTTGAACTAGGAAAAATTCTTTGAATTAGGACCTGAGGCTAATGGACTTGGCACTTGGCTATAAAACAAGAAGCTTGTGGTTCTTACAGAATGGCTACAATCCCACTATAAAAATCGGCATATCTGATGTAGTTTGATCGGTGCTGGCTCATGCACCACTGTTATGTGGTCTTGGCCAAACCCAAGTGGTGCGAGGGGTTTGTAGCTGTTGTGCAGTTGATACTAGGGAGCAAGCTGTCTATGGTGGCCAAGCAGCAGTGCCATGTTGGCCAAGAAGGCCAGTGGTATCCAAGGATGCCTTAGGAAGAACATTTCCAGCCGGTCAAGGGATCTACTCAACCCTGATGAGGTCAGTCTGGAGTGCTGTGTCCAGTTCTGAGCTCCTCAGCACAAGAGAGACATGGAGGTCTTGGAGTGGGACCAGTGGAGGGGTATGAGGATGATTAAAGGACTGGAGCATATCTCACTCAGATAAATAGGACAGACTGAGGGAGCTGGGCCTGCTCATCCTTGAGAAGCAACAACTGAGAGGTGACCGTATCAATGTCTCCTGGTATCAAAAGGGAGGGTGCCAAGAGAAAGAAGACAGGCTCTTCTTGGTGGTGCCAAGAAATAGGACAAGAGGCAATGGGCAGAAACTGAGGCACAGAAAATTCCGCCTGAATATGAGGAAGAACTTCCCTGTATGAGTGACTGGAACAGATTGCCCAGAGAGGTTGTGGAGTCTCCCTCTCTGGGGACATTCAAGAACTGTCTAGATACAATCCTGTGCCACATGGTCTAGGATGGCACTGTTTGTGCAGGGAGATTAGGATGGAAAACTGTCCGTGGTCCCTTCCAAATTTACTTTAAATCTTCCATCACCATTCTGTGTGTGCATGTTACATTACCTGCCTTGTCACAGTTCTATAGATTATAAAATGTATCACCATTGCCATTCTTTGGTCTAATGAGGGTATGGAGTGTGACTAATGTCTATGTATCCATGCAGAGAAGTATTATACCTTTGTTGCTTTATTATTGCATGAGTAGCAGTTTAAAATGAATTACAGTGAACTTTTATTTTCTTCACTGATGTTCTTGATGGAAGATTTCCATTTTGTTAAAATGAATTCTTGTTCCTGGAACTTGTTAGCTTTTAAACTTGAAAAAAATCTCAAAACTCTTTGAAACAAAGTTTTGTCAGTCAAAATCAGAAATTTCTGTAAGTTTTTGGTAAGTTCATTTGTAAATTTTTGTTTGGTGGTTTTGTGTGTGTGTGTGTTTAGCTGAAGTGGGTAGCAGGATTCTTAAAAAATAAATTGTCTTACAAGTGGTGGATAAATGTTTAAGTAGACCTCAGGAAGCAGGCTGCCTTGGAGAAGATTTGAATGTGTGCTGACCTTCAGTTAATAACTGTGTGGAAGCTTATATGCTTTTTGTATTTGAGGTAGGTTACTCCTTCATGGAAGCTGCCTCAGTACTCCTGAATTTGGGCACTTAAAATTAAAAATTGTATTGCATCTTTGTACTTTGCCTTGCAGTTCAATATGTTTTCCATGTCTGTATTGTAGGCTACTTTTAAATGTATTTTTCTCCAACTAGGGCAAAATGAGATAATTACTATAGTAAGCTGTTAATGTGTGCAAGTTGTCCAGAGTTGAAATAAATTTTCCAACCTTGTCAAATGTTTCAGTTTATGAATGCAATATAAATGTGTCTCTTCTTTTTTTCTTTACCCATTTGGTAGTGGATACCCTGTTTTCAAGGAAACTAAATGGAAAATACAGACTTGAACGCCTTGTTCCAACTGCAGTCTATCAACATATGAAGATGCACAAACGAATTTTAGGACATTTATCTTCTGTATACTGTGTAACTTTTGATCGGACTGGCAGGCGAATATTTACTGTGAGTACAAAATCTTTATTTTTGTAGATTTTTTTCTTTTTTAAGTACACATAATATGTCACCTAATTGTTTCCAAAACTTGAATATAGGAAGGATACACTGATTATGAATGAAAAGCAGGTAATCCGTTACTACTGTTCCTCTCATATTTGCTTTTTAATAGCCATGCTGGTTTACACGCTAAAATAGTTTTAGTGTATATATCTGAACATTAGATGTGATGATAATTGCTGATCTGTGTAGTTCATTGGGAAAACTGTTCATTTTCAGTGGAAAGGATCTACCCTATGTAGGTTCTTTCTCCTGGGTTTGTTTTCTCTAGCAAAAACATAATGAAAACAAGGAACTGCGGCCACAGAATTTGCTTAGGAAGTCAGAGAGAGAACAGTTACGTGGTGTGTTGTAACAAATGTTGGTTCACAACAAATTGTCTTTATGAGATCCTAGGAACTTTTTTTAAATACATACTAGTGTTTTTAGTATTTTTAATTATTTGGGTTTTTTTGTTGTTGTTAAATCATAATTACTAGTCAGATGCCTGAATTCAGTACTGAAATTTTAGATTTCCCAAGGAATGGGATTTATAAAACCAGATAGGTATCAGTATAATATTTGGATTTCTTGGTAAGTAGTCCGTTTCAGTACGAGACAAAGATTTCATAAACACACCTCGTGACAAGCCAGCATACTTTGGCTGCATTTATTGCATTCCTACAAACACTGGATGTAACTGATACTTGTGTGGATTCAGGACCTTGATTGTGTCCTTTTAACTCATGTCAGATAGCTTGAACAATGCAGATAGAAGTACAGTTCAGGTTTCCTATTTT
Organism: Vireo altiloquus; assembly: GCA_013396875.1. NCBI lineage: Eukaryota > Metazoa > Chordata > Aves > Passeriformes > Vireonidae > Vireo > Vireo altiloquus. The sequence goes on along the minus strand of VZRF01015391.1, from coordinate 123,160 downwards.
TCCTTGCAATCCTAACTTCTAAAATTCTTTCAGAAGGCAGTTGTAAATATTATTTGCCCTTCTGCCCACATACATCTTGCTTTCTCACGTGGGGAGATGTGTGGTTGAAGGGATGGGACATCTTACAGTGTTTTGAACAGGCCTGTTTATTTTTTCACTTGTTACTTCAGGCATAGAAGAGACTCATTTTCATATTTATTTTGTTTTCATCAGCAAGCGAAATCACAGGCATTAAAATCTTATGTCCTGTGGTGTATGTGTGACTAACTTATTAGGAAATGGGCTCTGTGTTGAGGGTTTATTTTGTATGTGACATGGCAGAATGCATTAGAGATTTTATGAGAGGATTCTCTTGACTGTAACAGCAGTTTTTTTCCAAGAGAGCAGTAGAACAATCTGAAATAAAAAGGGAGATGGAGAGGGACAATATGTTTCTGCAACCCTGGAGTTTTGCTGGCATTCCTTTGCTGACTGGTGTCCTGGTCTAATTGCTTGAAAAAAAGTTCCCGGTTTAGATCATGATTACTTCAGTCTGGTGTTAAATAAAGTGGCCATAGATATTAATTGTGGTTGCTGAATTTTCATTTTGGAGGGCCTGGTACTGAAATTTCTGCACTTTTAGGTAAATCCAGTGTTCTTCGTGTAGATGTTTAAGTGGTTGTTGGCAAATGTTGTACTCCACGTTTCAGTAAAACCAAGTTGCTGTAGCTGGCCTCATATACTCAGTGGATAAACAGTCATGAACTGTTGTGTTGTAATTGCATCTGTACAATGAAATGGTGCCAATTCTTTTCACTCTATACCAGTATAACTCCTAAAGTCTCTAGTGTGGCATGTAAATTTGCATGCATCAGTGGGGAATTGTTCTTGCCTTATATTTTTACTCTGCAACCTTCATTGTGGTGTTGGCTAGATAAGTTGTTTTATAGTTGGTTCTAGAAGCTGCATCATAATTGTTTTGTGTTCCACCTGACATCTGAAGGATTGAAAGCCTCTAAATTCATGCTTTGTTCATGTTCTGTTTCGAATTAAATGTGCTGAGAACACTTCCTTTTCCTTTTTCAAGTCGTGGTCGTCTGGGAGATGTTGTCCTTGCTAGAAGGACATCTGTTTTGCCTAAAGACAGTGCAAACAGGACAGTATACGTTTTTCCTACTAGCCTAGTTGGCCTGCATTTTGTTCAAGTAGCAAGGTTGTGGTGGGGGGGGGGCTTCTGTGAGAAGCTGCCAGATATTTCCGTCATGTCCAACAGAGCCATTGCCAGCCGGCTCCAAGATAGACCCACTGCTGTTCAAGACTCAGCACATCAGTGATTGTGGGAAACAGAAAAATAGAAACTTCCACAGACACTAATGGGTTTAATTTACAGCCTTGGAAAGAGCTTGGGTTGATGTTATGATAAAGGTACACAGATATTAAACAGAGAAATTACACACCTATGTTTCTATAGTTATAAGTAAGGATATGCTTTAGGTAAATAAGAATTGCATCACTGTATTGGGTGATATGGTGGAGGATTCTTAAGTGTAGTAATGTGATTTTATAGTTTAAGTTAAGAATTTAGATGTTATAGTGGAAGCATATGTGTGTACTTGTGTTAGCAAGCTATTGGATGAAGGACAGATGCAGTGAAGTAGAAATAATAAAGGTGATACGTTATAAGGTCAAAACAAAACTCCATGCTAACTATTCATTGGACCAGAAAGTTGTACATTGCCATGTAACTTAGAAACTTGTGACTATCTCCTTAGCTTTGGACTACTTACTACTCTAAATGTACCACCTCTGAGACTGATGTCTTATCTGATTTATTCCTAAGTAATAAATCGTTTAATAGCCTTCGACAGTCCCATCTCTTCATTCAGGCTCCGACAAGTGATGGTGGTAGTGCCACCAGGATAACGTATTTAAGAAGGAGGAGAAAAATCCCAGGGCAGCTGCAGCTGGGAGAGAGGAGTGAAAATACATGAGAGAAACAGCCCTGCAGACCCTATCATGAGTGAAGAAGGAAGAGGAGGGGGTGTTTCAGGTGTTGGAACAGAGATTCCCCTGCAACCTGTGGGGAAGACTGTGGTGAGGCAACTGCCCCCTGCAGCCTATGGAGAGTAGAGACTTTGTATTCTGGTTCTACTGAAAAACGTGACCTGCAGAGCTCATGCAGGGTAATAGAAACAAATGCTGTCTTCTCTAGTTCCTCCACTACTCAAATTTCTGATTGCAAAATACTTTCTTCCCCACCTTTATTTTCTGTCTCTGCTGAGATTATTCTTTCTAGGGAATAATAAACAGCATTGTGTAATAGTCTGTGTGAGATTTCCAACCCAAGATTAATTTGTGTGTTGCTTGGCAGTTTCACTTTATCCCACAAGTGTGTGTAATGGTAGGAAAATGAACCAATTTTATTCCATACCTTGGTAATGCAGTCATCAGTTCTCTCTCGGTGATGAAGTTGTTTTAAGATTCACTTTTGACAGATGCTTTTTAATAGGTACATAATTTGTAGGAGTTGTAGATATAACCTCGGAAACATGAGCTGTGGTGTAAGCCAATGCCTTTGCTAGTAGAATTGCAACAGTATTTTAAGAGTTGTGGATTGTCCCATTCAGGTCAGATAGAAACACATGAATTTATTTGAACTCTAATATTGATTTCTTGCCAAGGTGCTACAGAATGTACAATTTTAACTTAGTTTTTTTTCTCTTTTGTTTTCTTTTTTTCCTGTTTCCCCCCACCCCCCTCATTTTCATTGTAGAGACTTAGCTGACAGTCATTTTTTCACTGCAGTGGAGATGTACAACCTGTGCCTTTCTAGTGACACTATAGCCAGCTGGCAGGGAGCAGGCCTGTTTTATGCTGATCTTCTTTCCTTGGTTTACTGTTACTAAAAAGACCTCCGGGTGGTATTAGGTCCCACAACTATTTTTAGGTTTTTTTCCTTGCTGACCATTTTACATCTTTGTCTGTGACTGATTTCTGCCTTTTACGGTATTTGGTGGTTGTGGGTCCACCATTTCCCCCTCCTACTTTCAGGTCTCTCTTTTGAGCCATGAGGCTATTATTTGCAGTTTTACACACAAGCAAGCTCATATACCCTTCTGTCTCGGCTTCTTGGGTGTTTTGGTGGTGACTGCATTTTGAGAAGGATGTACAAGCTTCTTCATACTCTAGAGTCTCTTTTCATGATAACAGAACCACATGAGCAGATACTATCTTTCAGATAATTATAGCATCCTTACTGACAAACTGATGATGTACATGTTAGATGTGTGCACTGTGAGATTGTCAGTTTGGGATATTTTCAGGTTTGAAGGGTTGTGATTAGCAGCACAAGGTCCAGCTTGAAGCCAGTCACTAGAGGTGTACCACGGGGTTTGTTACTGAGACAGGTACTCTTTCATGCTTCCTTTAAGGACCTGGGTGATGGAACAAGAGAGTACCTTGAGTAAATGCAAAGAAGATAACAAAACCTGAGTGGTGGATACACCATCATGTTCTAGCTGACCCTACTTGAGCAGGGAGTTTGGACTTAGACCAAAGTATCTTCTCACCTCCATAATTCTGTGATTCTGTCTGCTCATTGCTGTAATTCAGACTCTGGTTTTGTTCCCTGCTCTAGCACTGTGACAGTCTAGCAGTTAGATGAGTTCCACAGAATCTCAGCGTGGAAGTTTTATGCGTAGGTAGAAATAGTATAGGCTGTACTGTTGCTCTTCTCACCCAAGGGGCAAAAAATATAATTATGAACAAGCTTCTGTAACTATTTCCTTTGCCTAGGAGACCTGATCTTATTTTATAAAATGTAGATGATAGTATTTCCATGCCTTCCACTGTCTTTAAAATGTAAATTTTAAAACCAGATAAGCTTGTGAGCTGTAGGTAGATGGAATAGGAAAAACTGGTGAAATTTTATAAGGATGGCATTACATTGTAACTTGTTGGAACACCTGTGTGTGTTAACATCCAGTAGCAGATCAGCGCTCTGGATGTTAAAACCCAACTTTGTGTTGCTTCTGAACCTAAGTAATTGAATTAAATATTTACAGCCAACCTTGTCTTTCAGTGTGTGTGCATTGTTCAAATGTCATGGTATTGAGCCATAGTGCAATGACTTCCAGGAAGGTACAGGAATGCAATAAAAAATGAAGGAATGAGTTCTGAATTTTTTGTTGGGGCTGTGAATTCACGGTATACGGGCAAGTAGCTGTTAGAATTGTGTGGGAAGACCAGCAAAACTTGAGTTAACTATGAATACATAAATGAAGCCTCTTGAATTTGTTGAGAAAGAGCGGTCATTTTGGTGTTTGTTAATGTGAATATTGAAGCAGATTTATAGTAGTATGACTTAATAATGGAATAGCTGTTTGTACATGCTCTTTACCTAACTTGTGTGTTGTGGTAAGTATGATGATGGTGAAACTAGGAAGATAAGGAATGTAAGTGGGTATAAATGACAGACTGTACCGGTTCATAATTAATGTTTAATGTAAATTTTTATTTTAATGTATTGCAACAGCTTCTTCAATTTTGCTGGATTTTTGGAAATAGTGTCTTGCTGAAGCATAAACCAAGTTACTGTACGATTTGTGATCTGTATTATAAATGCATCACGATTTGTATATACTGTTGAGAGCGTAAACTTGTGTTTTGAATGCAGTGTAGAAAACTGTTAAAAGCATGGGTGGGAGTATCTGCATGTCACTAGTTCTGTTTTTCACTTCGCTGTGCTAACTCTAACATCAAAACTGCCAATGGTATGGTTGAAATTATTTCTGCCTTACCTCTAGGGATCAGATGATTGCCTTGTAAAAATCTGGGCAACCGATGATGGAAGGTTGTTGGCTACCCTGAGAGGGCATGCAGCTGAAATATCTGATATGGCAGTAAACTATGAAAACACCATGATAGCTGCTGGAAGCTGTGATAAAATGATCCGAGTTTGGTGCCTTCGAACTTGTGCACCCTTAGCAGTCCTTCAGGGCCACAGTGCGTCTATAACGTCATTGCAGGTAGGTTTTTGCTTTGCAAAAATGAGAACATTCAGTGTAATAAAAATGCGTGCCTGGCAACTAAGCCCTGAAGTGAGAAGGAATTTTCATGGTATGCATTGTGAAATAACACATTTATTGTCAAAATGCTTGACCTTTGAAGAATGCCAGACATAATCTTTTGTCAAAAAAATTGCATGACGCATGTGGGCAGTTCTGTTTTGAAGTACCCTTCCTTTGCAGGCTGTGATTCTGAGCACAGGTGCATTGAGTAAGAACTGCAGTCACTGGGAGTACTTTGGTTTGTTTTCATTTAGAGTTGCATGCTATTGTGCAATTTGGGTGGTGAGGAGGGAGGAGGAATCTGGAGTGCTTTGGCAAGTAACCCAGAAGGGTTGTTCTGGAGGGACTGACTGAGCAGCGTTTTGTTATTTTGGTGTTCATTCCAATCTGTTTCCCTTAAGTATAGTTTGATTTTAAAATACTTGATTTTATTTTCTTTTTTTTTCCTTTTTTTCCCTTTTAATTTTTTTTGTGAAATGAATAGTGGAACTTCTTAGCACAAATGGAACAGATTAACTGGAGAACTTTTTCTTTTTTTCTTCCCCTTTTTCCCAGTTCTCTCCACTGTGCAGCGGCTCAAAGAGATACTTATCTTCAACTGGGGCAGATGGAACAATATGCTTTTGGCTGTGGGATGCTGGCACCCTTAAAATAAAGTTAGTTGTTATTTTATTTATTGCTATTTCTATTTATGTAATCTCTGGAGATATAGAGAAAAATTTGACTAAACAAAGCTTATCATTGGCTATTTCAGTGTGTGATTGTTGGGTATGATCTATTTCTAATGTAGCTATAGCTTGCTTGCTTAAAAAAACTAAGTTGATAATACAACATTCTGTGGAGTGATAATGTATATCTGTTAATTTACAAAATAAGTCTACTGCTGGGGTTTTTTGTTTAATACTGTCAAAGTTGACAATCCTTTATTCTGATGCCATCTCTTAGCTCAAATGAAATTAAAATGATGTTGGCAAAATTATTGCAGTTTAGATTGCAAAATCCAGTTCTTAAGGAGACTGTAATGTCCTGGTATAAATCAGGATGGGATATTTTTGATGTTTGTTCTTTCCTTACCTATATTACCTTTTCATAGTTGTTCTTGGCTGTGACATGGCAGAGGGCAGAATTCTTGGACAACCATGAACTGACGGCTGAAGTTGAGCCTGAAGTTTCTGCCTTCAAAGTTACTAAAAATGTTGTCAGGACTTTAAAATATAGTTTTTTAAAATCAACTTTCTCAATAGCTTTCAGATGCTCTTTGCTCTTCCTTTATCACTAAACCCCATAGCTTAAAATTGGAAATGGTTGTTTTAGTAATCATTAGTGATTTAGCTTTGATGGTGGGATGTGTTCTTCTGGATATATGCTTCCAGGTAAGTTCAATTTCCTTGTAGTTTTGGTAATTGCTGCTAGAATCTTTTTCTTGCAGTGCTGAGGTTATGCAGAGTTTGCAGGCACACTTGCATAGGTACTTTTCTAGTTGTCTGGGCCTTAACTATTTTGATGTTCTTTGGATGTTTTGTCTCTCTTTTGATATTGTAAATGAAGCTGCATCTCAGGTTGTTACTCTTCTGCTGCCTAGTGCATGCTGTAATCAAATTAAGACTCACCTTTTTACTGAGGAGAGGAGAGGATAACTTACATGCTTACTTTTGTGTGAAGGAAAGGAGTTGCCACCACATTATTTTTCTTAAGATTTCCCAAGTCCGAGCTCTTGTTGATGAGAAGAAATCTTTGTCTGATTAGTAAACCTTTTGAGCGCACGTTTTTTTCTTTTTTCTTTTCTTTCTTTTCTCCTTTTCCTAAGTAAAGTTTTAGTCTATGGAATTGATTTTTGAAATGGGTTCTGTTACTAGTAAATAGCAAATCCTCAAGAGTTAGGTAGCTTATAATATATAAGCTAGAAGATAAATGTTTAGATATGATAAATGTTTAAATGAATCATGGAGTTGGATGGGATTTGTCTTGAGATAAAACTTAGAGAGGGAGAACACCCATACTGGTTATAGTAGGGGATTCTCAACTAATTATATCAACTAACTATCACCTTTCCATGGTGATATATAATTGTAGAACAAAAATTTTTAGTGAGATGTGCTCAACAAATAGGAGAAGAATAAAAGGTATTTGAGTAATGCTTTCATGTAGAAGTCATTGCAACAGATGTGATTAGACAGGGGCATGGAGAAAACAGATCAGTTCAGCTGTCTTTTACAGCACAGCAAAGAAGTGGTCTGGTAACCTAAGTCATGGCAGTGATTCGTGTTGCTTAACAATGGAATGCAGATTAAATTTTGAGACTGGAATTTTTCTGCTGCTCTTACCTTCTGTTCTGGAAATATTTTTTACATTGGGCTTTAGAAGAGAGAGGAAGCCATTAAGCTGTATTCATTGAGTCTGGAAAAAAAGAATGCGTGAAGATGAGTCATGTACAGTTCTTCAGTGTGTTGAGGAGGGAATGTAATGAGGAATTGCTTGTGAGCCCTTATGGTTATAGGAGGTATCAAATGAAAGTATCCATTTTCAAATTGGTAGAAGATGGTTCTTTACAAAATATGTACCTGAGCTACAAAACTCCTTGCCACAGGGTATTATGCATTATATGAAAATATTAAAAGGCATCATTGTGTGCTTTTTCTTCTTTTAGATCTTTGTTTAAACTTGGTACAGCTGTAATGTATTTGAAGTAATTGATGCTTTTTAATCCAAATTAAAACTTGATAAAAATGTCTAAATAAGAAACAGGTATGTCTTTTGAGACTGGAACATAACTTTATGCCACTTGTGATATTGAAACAGTTGGACACTCAGACAAGTCTTAATTTCCTGAATTGAACAGTATACTAGTTCAGTATTGAACTTGTTTGTTAGGGGAAGTTTTACTTAATGTGCTAAGATGTAAACCTTTCTAACTGTGCTTATCATGATTATTCTGGTAAACCAAAATAAATTATACTGGAAAACTTGCAATCCAGTGTAATTTTCCACAAGAAGGCTGCATTGCATAGCCAGTACATCTCAGCAATGGGTGTATATTGTCATAACTGTTTTCAGTGAGGTGATTGCACTGCCTTACGCACTTGAATCTGGCTCTCCTTCCAGAGCTGTGGAAGTGTGGCAGGTTCCCTTCACATCCATTCAGTTATGTGCTGGGGGAAAACAAGTATTAACAATATAAAAGCATCAAAGGAAAGAATGATGCCTGTTAATTTTTGTCATGAGGCCCTTTTTTGAGGTTATTTTTAAAAAAATATGTTGTGTAGGCCATCTGGAAGAGAGTGTCGCTGGTGAGGTGGGAAGTTTATCCTTCCTTTTATCCCTGTAGTTTATCCCAATACAGGCTTGCTTCTGTTCAGTATCTCTAAAGAAGAGGAAAGATGGCAGGGAAAATAAGATCTCTTACCATGGTTATTCAGCCTCTGAGCTTGCTGCCCTGTGTCTTGGTTCTAGTACAACTCCCACCCCAGGAAGGAGAAATTAGAGCTTTCAGGCATAACCAAAAGTTCTGAATAGTTCAGGTGAAGGAATTAATGCTTAAGTCAGAATTTGATTTCATATTCCTCCTTAGCTTGACTGCAGCCTGCTCTACAAGAATGCAATTGCTATCAGTAACGGAAGTGTGTTACTAAGTTATCCAATGCTTCAAATGGGGATAGGTGGTGAAGTCTTGAAATTTTAGCTACTTGAAAGAAAAAAATAATCTAGATATCCCACCCCTGCTTTTTGCACTCAACACTACTCGAATCACCTGGCATGTGATTGAACATGTGGTTGATCATCATTTCAAGATGATCGGCAGCGCCATTAGTACTTTGCTGAACTTTTTCATGAAAAAGGCAGAGTTGGTATTGTGTTCAGTGTGCTTGTAAATTAAAAATAATCAGTTTTATTCTTAACTACACTTTAGTTGTATTTTCTGGTTTTTTTTTTCTTATCTCTGCAAATGTTTATTTTGTTTCATTCTCAGATTGCCAAAATTCTTGTAACTCAGCTTTGCCAACAACTGTGCTGCAGTTAATATTATTTAATTGATAGTATGTCTGAAATTAAGGGTTTCCCGTGTTAATCTCCCATTTTTAATAACCTTGTTAATTGAGGCATGTTCTGTGTTTAGGTCAGACATATGGCCCAGTCCGGAGATGCTGGTGACAGCTCTGTTTTGATGAACTGAAAAAGGACACATTACCGTAGATTTAGTGTCATAGGATGAAAGAGACATTGGCACAGCTGATCACAAAGTTTTCATGTTATTCAAAGGAAATCTTGTTCATATGGCTTTGTGACTAGTGTGGATACATGTTCTTTAGTGTTATAGGGGCTCCTGTCTTCTTTCCTTGAAGAGCTGTATGACCAGGCAGCTACCATGTATGTTGTCGCTCCAGGCAAGGAATTCACTGAATGTAGCCCAAACAAGATGGGAAAACAATTGAAAATTTAGGCAATTGAGTCTTACCCTGGATTTAGTCTTCTTTTTGTATTCTGGGTGGTGATAGTAAACACAGGAGTTGGATCCTGCATCAGTTTACAGTAGGGAGGGTGAGAAAATCTGCCTTGGGTAATCAGAAAGTAAAGAATCATGTGCTTTATTCAAGTTAAAGGGACACTTATTACAACTGGTCAGTCCATCACAGTTAAATTAGTTGCACTGCAAAATACTTGCCTATATATCTTTTCTGAGGAAGACACTGAATTTTCATTTTTCATCTGCCACCTGTTTGCATCACAAGTTTCCAGTGTTAGCCTGTTACTGACAGACCCTATGAACAAGGCAGCAGAACTGTCTCTCAGATTTGGATAGAGGAGCTTGGTGTACTGCTTTTCTTCTTATCTATTTATTCTCCCATAATTTTAAAAAGAGGTAAAAAAACCATGCTGATTTTGACATTCCTGTTTTGGACAAGACACTGATTTCTCAATTATCCATCAGTGTGATGTGATACTTCCCGTTTGCTTTCTTATGCAGAAGGCACTTGATATTGAAGGGACTGGCCATATATCAGAACTCAGATGTGCTGAACCTTTTTTGTTAACTTGTGAACAAAGACTTAAGTTAGAGGGGTTATATCACGCATCTGTTTTCTGTGAAGAAGTCTTGCTTTACTACACAAACAGAGTTAGCTAGTCAGCAGAACTTGGATTGATAAACTAATGAAAAGCTTAATAAATGCATTGAAAATATATGTATAGTGAAACACTGTCCTGGGTGGAACCAGCTTTTTTCCCCTTTCCACGCTTCACAAAAATACTGATTGCCCAACTCATTTTGCCATCTGATTTATTGTAGAAGACTGCCGTAATCCCTTGTTTCCTAATGCCTAAAATAGCACACATTAGAGGGACGTGAGTTTGAGAATTTAAATTGGTTATCTGAACTAGAATGTAAGTGCATACTTGCTCTTATTTTGCAGCTGTCCTAACTTCAAAGGCAGAGTTCACAAACAACAGTGGAAGAAAACAACAGCCTATTTATCTATCTGCATTTGTTCCAAATTATGTAAACTGCGTATTGAATTGTCTGATAGTTCTTGTCAGTATCTCATTTAAGGAGGTTTTCAACTGTTTTGTAGAAAAGATCATTGTCCTGCTTAGTGTATCTTTTGAAGTTTCCTTGTCACAAATCTGCAGGGACTTACCTTAAAACTCCTGCAGGAAAGGTCACAGAAGCAGCCCATACTGAATGGATAACTTGGATAAAGATTTCTTAACTGATATTGCTGATGTTTATTACTTTCTTTATGCATAAACATCACCAAGGTTTAATGCTTATTACTTTCTTTGAGATAGCAGTAACTGATTAGTGGAGAAAGATCTCTTATGCATCTGCCTTCAGGTGAAATGAATTATACAGACCATTTTGCTTTTAAAAGAGAACATTTTGGATAAGTTCTGAATATGCATTCTTTTATGTTGGAGCAAATCTTTAGTGATGACACTCGTGGGTGTAGTGCTGCTGTTCTCTCGTAAGTTAATTCTTTGAGGGAAGATTGCAGATGGCATACTATGCAAGACCACCTACTGGTTTGAGGTTGCTGTAATCCATGAACAGAATTGAAATAATGATTGAAGAACTTGATCTAATTTGTTTTGGTTTTACACACCCTTGAAGTGCCAGATCCACTGAAGCTTTAGTTTTGCTTGCACATCACATTCTGAAATGCTTAGAGAATAGTGAGGGCCATAAAGTAAAATCCCTTATAAACTTCTAACCATTGTCCTGACATTTTGAGTGCTATTAGAAACTAGCCCACAAGGGATATATGTCATTTGAAGAAACTCTTCTATTCTAATACTGTAGAAAACTCCAAATTTATTTAAATTTCTTTGATATCCATGTCCATAAAGAGTACCCATCCCTGTTTCTCTCTTGTAAAAGCAAGCATATGCCTCAGGAGAAAACCAGTACACCCAATGGTTTGAAACTGAACATCATGGGCAACTGGCTCTGTTCTGCTTTGCTGATAACTTCAGGAGAGTGCTTTGTATAGCAATATCATAGGGTAGAAGGGAACAGGGTTAAAGTTGGATTACAACTCTCCTTGATGCATGGGTTACTTAATCCATCTGGATGTCTTGGTTTCCTAAAGATCAGATCATGAAGCATAGTCACACAAAATTGTTTATAAATGGGCAGCCATCTGTTCCTTCATATTTAATTTTATCCTTCTGTTCTTTATTTCAAAGATACTGACTTGTTTTTTGGAATCCTATTGGGAAATTATTTAACTGGTTTTCTTTTGTTTGTAGTCCAAGGCCAACAAAGTTTACAGAACGTCCTCGGCCTGGAGTCCAAATGATCTGTTCTTCTTTCAGTGCTGGTAAAAGACATTTATTTTTTTCCCTCCTCTCTTTGTATCAGTATAAGAAGTTATTTGATGAGTAAAATAAGTACAGTACAGTTACTGTAGCATATTTTTTTTTAATAAGATGGATTTGAGTTAAAGTGACTATAAAGCATCCCAAATATTTAAAACAGAAATTCAGAATTTATGCATTAATACTTACTGCTCCAGAAATTTTTAGAAATTAAACTTGAAATGTTGTAAGCAAGTCTCTTGTGACTGCAAGTCTTTTCAGAACAGGATAGATATATACCTTTTTCTCAAAATAATTAGGTGAGTTGGCTTTATCTGAGGTATAATATACGGGGATTTGTACAAGAAGGTGCTGATTACTGAGGTCTCATGGTCTGGGTTTCATTGATTCTAGAGCTGGCAGTTGAAGAATGCTACATAAATAATTGGATAAAATATAAAAATGTACTGGAGTTCTAGTTCCATTTGATTTTTATTAAGAGGAAGGCTTTTAAGGGTTTAGTTGCAAGCAAATGACTCTAGTTAACTAAGCTTTTGGGTATGTCTGCTGATGCATATTTACTGAGAGCAAATGTGAGATAATTCAACTCCAGTTAATCTTTGAACTTTCTAAATCTTGTTTTGATTTAAAGGTCAGTTTCAGGCATAGTTGAAATGAGATATAGCTATAAATTTCAGAGAATAAATTGAAATATTTGATGTTACATCCCTTTGAAAATACTGTAATAACACTAGATTGCCCTTTTTTTAAAGTCTTATCTGTTTGTTTTTCTCAGGTGGAATGTTTCTGGCCACTGGGAGTACAGATCACATCATTAGGGTTTATTTCTTTGGATCAGGTCAGCCAGAGAAGATATCAGAGTTGGAGTTTCATACTGTAAATACATTTTTTAAAATTACATATGTACTTAATTAAAGCAATACTTTGGATAAAAAGAGATAATTTGGAGAAATTTGATTTATTTTTTCTTTTTCTGCTCTTTTTTTATATAGGACAAAGTTGACAGCATTCAGTTTTCTAATAGTAGTAGCAGGTAAGCACACTATTGAGAGCTAGCTTTCTGACCTTGTAGACATTTGTAAATACCAGTTTCCAGAAGCAGTTATTAAAACAAAGAGCTTTGTTTTGACTTTCATTTGGAGTCTCACTGTCTCTTTTTAATGGTACTACTTAGTTTCACAGTTGTTTTCATTATAATGCTTGAAATATTTTGAATTTCCTAAAATTATAAAAATACTTGAAACTTCTTCCTAAGAAATGTGTGTGTAAATATATATTCACATATCAAATATGTGTGCTTTCAGATATATTTTAATGTGTAAACCTTTTTTCACTTAAGTGACTGCTGGATACAGAAAAATTATCAAACTAGATCTAACAATGATTTGTTTAGCTAGCCTAATACTTTTTTTAATGTTTCACTTTAAGTTCTGGATGTTGGATATGAAGGATGTTTAAGAAAATGGTTTGGTTTATTATGAAGTATCTGACACTTTCACTTATTTGATGTTCTAATGTACACTTTTATCAGGATAGAAATAGTTGTAAATCCAGCTTCACCCACCTCTTTCTCCTCCTCCTACCCTTGAACCTCTAAAAGGGAAAGAAAAGAGTGGGAGAGAAACTCAAGCTGGGAAACACTTCTTCATATAAATATCATTGTATACTTACTCAGTATACAATGTTAACTTATTGGGAATAGGTTTTATTTTAAATCACATCTGTACTTCTGCTGGCAGGGCTCTCCTCTTGGTGTGATAGGGTCAGCTCCTTGGAATGTTCATTGGGTTATGGTGTCCCTGTGCCAGTGCAATGTCATAACTCAGCAAGGTGTGCCAAGGGTCGTGGAACTGTTAGTTTGGAAGGGGCTCAGAACAGAGAAGCAGGTTTGACTTTTTGGAGGCCTTCAATTTCTTTGCCAGTATGGGAAGTGTTTTTAACCTCAAACCACTTGTACAGCATTCTGTGACACTGTTTGGATTTCTTACTCTTACCTTCCATTTTTGAGTTCTAAATTCTGGGGCTTTAGTTTTCAGGTGTCTTTTCTGTACAGATCTGCCTTTGATCTCTGAGTAACTTTTTCCTGCTTTTGTTAGATTTGTGAGTGGAAGCCGTGATGGAACAGCACGAATCTGGCAATTTAAGCGAAGGGAATGGAAAAGCATTTTATTAGATATGGCTACTCGTCCAGCAGGGTGAGTGATGTAAAATGTTCTGCTGTCACATAGATTCTTGAGGGCCTTTGATATAATTTTCTGACTTACTAAAAAAATTTTTAAAATGAGAGTGAGAGAAAAGAAAAAGGGAAGGCTTAAGCTATTATTGCTTAAATTTACTGTATGCGTATCTAGCTCTTGCGATCCAATGAAAATAAATATTTGAGTACATATTCAGCTGTGGAAATTAGCTTTTCCTGATAATAGTGCCACTAGTATTTTGATTAGATTAAAAGAATAAAAGGTAATCAAAACCCCTTGAAGGTCAAATTTATATGGCTTTTTACATAGACATTTATTTCTGGAGCAAGAAAACCAGGTCAGATCTCTTCTTAAGACTGATTGCATTTTAGTAATATTTACAGATTTTGTGGAACCTGCATGCCCAGAAAAGAAGTATTGTGTCCTTTTTATACAACATGCCAAAGCAAAGAAATTTCTGGCTCTGTAATTTGTTAAAAAAATCTGAGAGTTTACAAGAGTTTGTAGCGATGGGAAACTTCTGTACACTAGAACAAGCAACAAAAAGAGGCTTGAAGATGGAGAATAATGACTTAGTAGGAATTGTGGCTTGCACCTTTTTATTTTGGCATGAAGCTGACTTCCAGTTGACATAAATTCAAAAGATTTATAACAATTTTAAGGGATAAACCTTTTTCCCCTTACTGTTCATACTGAGTGTTTTGAAGGATATTTAGTAGAAACAAAACTATAACAGTTTCAGGAGTAATCTATAGAAAGATATCTGAAAGACCGAGAGAGGGATGGGAGAGAAGGCTAAATAAGCTGTAATTTAGTTGGATGTTTAGATCAGACGGTATCTTGTCTGATGGACAGACGCAACAAAACATAGCTATCAAACTGTTGGACAAGAGTGTATAAAACACTGGTACTTTGGTAACAGGCCGAGTTACTCTCAGTACAAATTCTCAATTTTAACTGATTCTGGGCAAAAGAGGAATGGATTCTTCTTCATTGTGGCCATAAATGCTGAACTTATCTGAGAAACGGAACTACTCATTTTAGTAAAGCACCTGTAGCAGAATTCTCTGTTATCCTTGTGACTAGAGGAATAAGTGCAGTTTCAAATTTGATCTTTTCTGCACAAGAACAGTTCTATCAAAGAAAATGAAATCGCTGCACTGAAAGGAAAGAGTGAATTCAGCTTATAAAGCCTCCTGAGTTCTACATTGAATCTAGAAGCGAATTTGGCTATAATCACATTTTCTATTATTGAGTTTTACAATATGTACTATTGTGCAATGTATTGTTTGCTTACTATGTGGAAGATTCTGTGTTTTGTCTGTCTACCCAGTGGTAACATGCTATTGTTGAGTTTGGTTAATGTTTTCATAGAAATAAATGTCCTCCGGATTCAAGGGTGATTAGTCTTTAAATCACACTGCCAAAAATGTAATTTTTGAGTATTCTGATACATTTATTATAGATTACTGTTGTTTGGGTTTCATGCAAGATTAAGTGCCATTATTACGATTAGTGAAGTGATGCCAGGGTGGTGGTGTAGTACTAAATATTGTCTGAGAATTTAGATCATTTAAAGGTATAGAATACTTCTCTCCATATTGAGAACTACTTATTATAAATATTCTTCAGGACAATTTACTGTTCCTTGGTTGACTAATTTTTTATTTTTGTTCTTTAGATGTCACAACAAATACTGTAGCTATCAAATTTATATAAGTTAGGTCATGTATCAGAGGGCATTTTCTGGAAGATCCTATAGTCATTGTTTAAGTATCTACAATTCTTTGTGATTGAATATGCTGCATTACAGAAAACATCTTTAATTTCTCTGGTTTCTTGAAGAAATATTCTTACAAATACAGCATAATACAGAAGTGTTTTCACTTGTCAGTTGTGTTAAACTATTTTGGCAAAGTAGGATTACATTGGAAATTTTTACTCTATTGTTTTAGACAAAGTTTGCAAGGAGTTGAAGATAAAATCACAAAGCTGAAAGTGACCATGGTGGCATGGGACCGCCATGACAACTCGGTTATAACTGCAGTTAATAACATGACTCTGAAAGTTTGGAATTCTTTCACTGGCCAGCTCATTCACATTCTCATGGTAAGGTGCACCATCTTGATTTATCAATCTTGAATGCAAAATTTATTTATACATTATAAACATCCCTCCTTATATGTTTTTTCCTGTCTGAAAACTACCTTGACAAATGTTTCCAGATAATTGAAATATAATACAGATGTCTATCAGCTGCTTGTTAGAAAATAAAACCTTAAGGTTGCAAATAACCATTGCTGTTCAAGATGCCTGAAACTAATTTTGGACATTTGGGGTTTTGTTGTTTTTTTTTTTTTTGACTGAAGTTCTATCTTGAAGGAGAGAAGGAAACAGTTGTTTTTTTAATCTTTGTTTAATGTGATGTTTTGAAATTCTGTTAATGGATAAATTTGCCCTGTTTAAATACAGACACTTCTACAACCTAATAGTTCCTTGAGTACAAAAAATTAGTCTTCTAACTAAAATAAATCAAAAGGTTTACTAATGTGTGATACTTCTTTTGTAACTGAGAAAATGGGTAACTCTAGGTAACTTTATATTGAGATAGAAATACTTAATGCAAAGCTTAAAAATTATAGCATTAATTTTGAAGAAGTTGTTCTGTAGTTTTGAGTTATATATTTCATTCTTTGTGGGTTTAAATTAAATTTCTATCTGATACTCTGCTGAAAAAAATGGAAATCTGTCTAATATTAAGACCCCCAAATACCAAATGTTGTGGACACTAATCTTTAAAATTCTGATGAATGTACTGGGACATGCTTGTGAATGTGACATACTTGACATACTACTTAGGAAGGTAAAACTGCAACTGGAAAGAGTGTAATGCACTGCTACCTGAAAAAGAGAGTGTGGTCAAAGTAGTTTTTGCTGGGCATTTCCATAGGTTAATGTTGCAGTTGCTAGTGTTACTATGTTGAATCCTTGGGTAAGTATTTGAGACAATACTCTTTCATTCTGCTGTCTTTATTTTCAGGGACATGAAGATGAAGTGTTTGTGCTTGAACCGCATCCATTTGATCCAAGAGTTCTCTTCTCTGCTGGACATGATGGAAATGTCATAGTTTGGGATTTGGCAAGAGGGGTCAAAATCCGGTCTTACTTCAACATGGTAATTATTGTGCTTTATACAGATATGCCAAAGCAACTGTTCTAAACTTTTTGCATTTAGTACATTCTTATGTAGTCCATCTTGAAGTATGATTTATGTATAGAGCAAGATCCTGCATCTGGTGAAGTCAAGAGAAATTCCTCTTCAGTTCAGTGGGGCAAAGAGTAAATCTTTGAGTAAAATGTTAGAAATTGTTTCTTTGGCTGTATTTCATAGCGTTTTCTTTCTGTATGCTTGAGCCACACAAAATTGGAGTGTTAGTTACATTGTCAGAGATCATGTGTAAGAGACAGGGTGACAAAGCCCTCCTTTAGTGCTCTGTTTCCTGCCTGGGGAGCCAAGGTGGAACTTGGTTTATTTTTGCATTACTGATTCTTAAAAGCTCTTCAGGAGTCTCCTGATCTCATACAATGTTGTATGCTGCATTGGCCCATTGGACACAGTACTGTCAGCCTTTCTGTGTAGAGGTCCTCCACATGCAGGTTTCAAATTTTATCTGTTCTGCCCTAAACTAATTCTCCTGCAAGGTGGATACAATAGGTAGTTTCATCTGTTTCCTGATATTAAGTGGGTCTTTGTACATATCTTTTTCCTCAGAAAGGTAATGATGTATTGTGCAATTCAGACTTTGTCTCATGGAGAAAATTACAAAAGCCTTTGTAGACTATCCACAATCATTTGGAATGCTGAGAGTAGGCAAATGGGCTTCAGCTGTAGTGGAATGGCAGTCTTGGAGACCAGCATAAAGAAGATCTTCTGAAGAAGAGAACTACCATAGAACTACCATAGATATTTTCACAAAATGAACTTATGAAGGATCAAGAAAATAATTTTGGAACTATGAGCACACATCTTCATTATTTGGTGCTATTCACTGTTGCAAGTTGAGGTGTATGTTCTCATTGCATGATTAGCTTGCATTTCCAGTTCTATTTACAATGGATGTGTGATGGTTCTCATGGAGTTTAGGGCAGAGAAGTCTGAGCTCATCTGCTCTTTTTAAGCAAAGTCCATTTAAGAGCTAACAAAACCTAAATTACAGATCCCTGTGATGTTAGGCAGCCCCCAAAAGACTGAAATATTTATTCCAAGAATGCGTTGTAACATAAACACCTAGAAAGGATAGTAGTCACATACATTTTAAGATCTTTGGAATCAGAGAAATTTGTAGACAATCAGAAGATCTCAGCATCTAGTAATCTGTGCTTTATGCTTGAAACTAATGTGAGAAAGTCTACCTGCTGTGTGAGGTGAGGGGAATTGTACATCTGGCCATCAGTTTGTCTCAAACCAAGGAATTACATTGTATGAGCCAGATATGCAAGAGAGGCATCTCTCTGTGGACTGAATATTTCATCAGCCAGTCTTCTGTGTTTGATGCTTCAAAAGATGTGAGTGGAAATTGGAGGTTTTCTTAGGTGGCAGGCAGAGGACATTGTACAGTCAGCTCTGTGGAGTTGCAAAGGTTAAATGTCTTGGTTTACTACGAGAGGGCATGAATTCATACAGAGCTGCCAGTCTTCTCCATTTCCTAAATGGCAAATCAGCTGGGAACATCAATAGATTAGCCACTATTAAATTATTTTGACAAGTGCTGTTACCTTCACTGACTTGCTCCATATGTCATCTCATACTTCTTAAAAAAAGTATTTGTATTTCTGTTTAGGGGATGGAAAATTTTTACAGATTGGGTTCTTTTGGATCAGATGGGCAACATCATCTGGAGCAACAAAACCTAAGAGCTGAATGACTCAAGATGTCTGTTTTACAGTTCAAGAATCTCTCATTATCATTGCCTGGTCTGTGGTACCAGAACTAGCACTTGGTGGCTTTGTCATAACAAGAGTTCCTTAAAAATGTTGCAGACCTTGGGAGAGTTGATTGAATTAGCAAAATCATAGATGACTGTTGGCTTAATATTAGTCCAGTCAGGTATTTCTATCCTAGATGGATTGATTTGTACATCTAAAGCCTTGTGGCAAATCCCTAAAGTAGAGTTGGGTACTTTTAAATTGCCTTCTACCCTGCCCCAAATGCCTTCATTTTCTACATTTAAAAAAAAAAAAAAAAAGCAAACAAACAAGGGATGCAAGCAATGTCAATCAGTTTGAAACTTAATTGTTTAATCCAGTCAGTGAATATGAAATTGCAAAGAAAATCATAGTAATCAAATATACTTTTTGTTTTGTATTTAACTTAAACTTTGATTCCTCCATTTATTTGTTTATTGCTGGCTGCAATTTGGTCCCATTAGGTGACTCTGGTGGTACTACAGAACATTCTTTCCCAGATTTTTAAACTGAAGATTTGCTGTTAAATCAATTGTCACAATTATGGTTAATTTGAAGCATCTTTGGTCTGTTTGCCAGATTTTGGTCTTTATTATTAATAGTAATCTCAGTCCCATAAATGACTGTCACACTCTCAGTAAGTATATATGCTTTATATATTTCATGTTTTCACCTGTAGTTTTCATTTCATGTAGTCCAGTTGTGTAAGTATTGCATAACTTGGTGCTGGAATCCACACACATTCAAAACTGGTTTAATTCAGTGACTTGAGTCACCTACACTCAGGGAGTGTATTCACTATGCCAGAGAGTGAAATTTGCCGTAGAAGTATCAAGAGTGTGAGATGGTTTAAAGGTTTAGGCAATTTTGAGTTTCAGTAAGTAAGTCCTGAGATGGTTTTAAATTGCATGTGCAAATACAGCTATTTGGTTTTTGGCCTATGTCATATTTACACCAGTCCTGACTTAATACAGCTGCTAATGAGGAATGTGGTCTTGGTGTAATATTAAGGCAGTTTGATCTGCTATATTTCCCAGGTACAATGAAGCATTTTGAAGAAACAAAGTAATAAATCTTAAGTGGTTCCTTTAGCCAACTGTTTCAGAGCTTATGTATTTCACAAAAATAGTGTTGTTGCTATAGAAGAACAGCGCAGACTCTTGTAAATGTTTAAATTGTAGTTCATTTTGCTGAAGAGTGTATGAGATATGTAGGTGTCTTAGTGGATGATCTGGGTAAAAAATACACTGGATAGTGGGCTGTCTAGTGAAAGTAACTGCATGATAATATACATAAAGATATATTTGAAATGCAATTCCTTGCTCAAAGCTGCAATGAGGCATCTGGATCCCTTGTGTGGTAAGGCACCTTTCCAACAACCGAGGGAGGACCTTGCTTTTGTAAAGGAGTCTACAGGGGCAGGTGGCACTCATTTCTTGGGATTACTTTAGCTGTTAGAGTTGGGAAATAGAAGACTGTAGTAAAGCACTCAATTCAATGTCTGCCACTTACTCAGGAGAGCATCTTGACTATAAATGCCCTAGACAGGACTTCTTCCCAATTTTCCCAAGTTGTGTTCTCACTATGGAGAGATGTGAATCTGTAGCCTGTGAGTTAGGCATGGGGTAGATTTCTTAGGTATACAAATCATATTCTAGGTAAATTAGAAAGTGGTAGAAATTCTTTGCCTTCAGGCAATATTTTGTATTTGCAGGATTAATGTTCTGTCAGGTCATAAATAGAAGGTGTACATCACTAAGTTCTTGTCATAGCATTTGTTTTCTTTCAGATGTTCCCACTAAGTTACTTCTTAATAGACCTGACACTGTTGGTTTGTTAGGAATGCCAGGATTGTCACTTGAATAGTATGTACTACAGCTTAGCCCTTGGGCAGAAGTTTCTCAATGCTGAGAACATATGAAGGCAAAAAAAAACCCTATAGGGACTTAATATTTCAGATCCTAAATGGAGATGTCTAGTTATGTTAGGGGGATGCACAGGTTTCTGTTTGGTTTGGTGATTGTGTTTTTGTTGGTGTTGCAACTTAGACATTAGGTATTGGTGTTCCTTGAGTCTGACCCTAAGTAGGTTATGGTGTTATGGTGCTGCCCTTGATTGTTGTTTTTTGGACTGTAGGTTTCTCCTGTGATAAAGCTGATAGTTCTTGTCCCGTGAGTGGGCTGCCCTGTAATAGAATATTAAAAGAAGTTTCCTAAAAGATTTCAAGATATGTACAGGCCTGTAGTTCAGTTCTTTCTTTTTGTTGTTTTGTTTGCTTTGGGAGTTTTTGGTGGGTATTGCTTTTTTTTTTTTTTTTTTTTAAATAATTTCATTTATAGCATAGCTTTGCGAACAGTTTCGGGACATATGGTGTTATATTCCTGTTACTGTAAAGTATGTTTTTGAAAGTACGAAAGCTGTATTACAGTAGCAAGAATGAAAGATTAGGGAAGAGAAGGCATTTTTACAATTTTTTTCACTGTGGAATACTGGAATTCTTACTGTATCTTTTAATGTCATCGCTTTGCCTGAATCTGATATCTGACGAGGCAGATTCTGTAGGCAGGCATTGCAACTACTGAAACAGAGAGCCTGTGTTTTAATTGATACAGACTAGCCTTATGATGTTTGAGAAATCTTTGTGTAATGTAGAAATTAATCGAGTAGGAATACTGAAGCCTTTAAAGAAAAAAATATTCTCCTGGACAATAGATTTCAAAAAAATACCCAAAAAAACCAACAACAAAAGATCTTTCATGACTAGATGTTCTTTTGTCTTACTTGATTGGCTCTCATTGTGGTTGCTTCTTTGAAAACTCAGGCTCAGCTGTAGCCAGCAGTCAGCCTTCTTATGTCTGACAAAATATGCGTGCCTTGGGTGCCTCCTGTGTGCCTGACAACCTGTCAAGGTCAGCTTTTTGCTTATTTGTAAACTTCATGTGTTCCCAGTTGTGAAGTATTCATTTGGACTGATTTTTGTGACATTATCTTAGCACTAAGAGAGTCTTTCTGAGCACTGTTGTGTGTTATGGTGTCCTTAACAGGCTCTGGGTGGTAGTTCTGGAACTCCCTTGGAACTCGGGGCTAAGATGGCCTTAGTTCTTTCATTGTAGTGTGAGGAATGCTTTGAAATGCTGATACTAAAAGAATGTTTTTACAATTTGCTATTAAATTCATGGATCTGAGTACTTCAAAATCCTCCTGGCTTTGTGACTATCTGACTTGCTGGAAGGCTAAGCCACCTTAGCCTTCGACACTTATACATCACAGTATATATATCTCTAACCATTGAGGACTGTATGATGAGTCTTTTTCTAAAAGCCAAAGCATGTTTCATGGGAGCATATAGAAATACGAAGGGTACATTTCAGAAATGCATTAGAATTTGAAGTCCAAACTAGTCATTTGAAGCAATCTTCTGATTCTTTTGGAGGAGAAGGAAGAAAAAGAAAAAATTCTAACTGAACATGCTCTTCCCCTTTCTTACCTTCATCTTCCTTGGAAATGACAAGTAACTCAGTTATATTAGTGAAAGAAAGGCTTTAATCTCCCCCAGAAACACTACTGTTCTCCTTTGTGTAAATGCTTACTCTCTGCTGAGTAAATGCTGCTTGCCCTGGAAACCATATTGGTAGTTCAAAAATAGCAGTGTAACTTTTAGTGCTTGAATTGGTGTTTGTCATTCTTATGCCCTCTGTACCCCTATTATGGAAATGGTCAGAAAAAAGAAATGAAACAAACCTTTAAAATTGCAAATCCTGAGGGGCAGGCTGACTTGCCTGTTGCATCGCTACTGAAGAAGATATAGGCCACAGTTCCATTTCTTGGCTATTTATGAAAAATTCTGATCCTGGAGCTAAGATATGGTCTTTCACTGAGACTTAGAAGGACAACAATGTCTTTGATACCTGTAGTTGGTGTAAGGCTAGGATGAGGCATCTTACAGGTGCTAGAAAAAAACCCACTAACTATTTTTAGATTTTTTTTTTTAATCTGGGGCATATTTTCCTCTAAATCTCCATATCAGAATCCTAGCTGTTTTCTTTGTTTCTAGGCAGTCTTCTGTTGGAAGCTCATGAAGAATAGTCCCACACTTTCATTTAAAATGCATTAGTTAAGTTTTATGTAAATAGACATTGTATCCAGAACTAGAAAGCTTGTGACTTCTTGTGATTTACATGTGTTCTTTACAATATGTTTCTTAATTTTCAACAAGTTGTGAAACCTAGATCTTAAATATGAACATTTTTTAAACAAAGTAAGAATTTACACACTTTTGTGTTTATTTTTTAAAAAAAGGTTTAATAGCTTATTCAAAGATTTGGTAAGTGTGATGAGCATAGTTTCTCCCAAATGTGTCAAAAAACATACATTAAAACAGGTACAATGTAAGCTGATGAATTGAAAAGTCAGTTTTCTAATAAGTTAAAGTTTTGCGGTTGCAATAGTCATATAAATTTAGCAGCACATTGTTTTGTCGAACTTCATTTAAAATTGTCAGCCCAGAAGTAAATTACTTTAAATTTTAGGATAAAGTCTGGATTTGACTGCATTAACAAAGATATGTTTCTTTTTTGGAATTTTTTTCTTTTAAATTAAAATCATGACTGCTAACAGAGAAATGGGGAGGAAACTTATTTCTAAAAGGATGAAAGAACATCTCACTTGGAGCCTTATGTAGATACTTCTGGATCCTTTCAACAAGATAAAGTTATATGACTTGGCATTATGTTGCCACATCAAAACTTAAATGTAGTCATTCTCTTTAACAACTATATTATTAAGGAATAGCAACTCTTAAGTTCTTGGTACTGAAAAAATCTTTAAAGAACTTAAATATAAACTGTCGTTGAACATACAGTGCAACATTTATAAGCTACTTTATCATAGCTAAAGTAGCTGATTTTTGAGGCTATTTTTTGCTTATGTTCTTGGCTGGAGTTAGGAAAGTACTACAGAAGTTAGTAATCCTTAGGAAAAAAACCCCAAGCCCACAAAAATCCCAAACAAAAACCAACCTAACAAACCCCAAACCAACCTCAGAGCTTTGCAGCAGGGTAAAATTATTAATGACTCCACAAACTTTTTAGCTATAGAATTATAAAATATGAACATCTTCTACTTTCAACTATAGAATTGTAAAATTTACATGTCTTATCCTGCCTTACCAACTTGAATCGTAGCTTGGGTTGGCTTCTCTAATGTAGTCTCAAATTTGATGGTTCAGTGCTTGTAATCAGAAAGATGAAAATACAGAGCTGTGGTTGAGAAAGCTCGTCAGGATTTCTTAGCAAGACCTGAAGATCAGGTATTTAGCATGACTGACTTAATGTAATTGTTTTACCACAAATTCAAGAGAAAATACCCCAAAGGGGAAAATTTACCACAGCTTGTTTATGTAGTTTTCAAACAAACCTGCGTAATGCCTCTCTCAGTGCTATTTAATTTTTAGAGAAAGGATTATATATTATTACTTTAAAAATCAATTAATTGTAAATTAAATTTTTATTCTCTGTACATCAATGTCAGGTACATGAAGTTGAGACAGTTTTGTAAATAAATTTTGCTAGACGTTTTTGAAAAGCTGTAGTGGTTATGTCTGGTTATTCCTGAAATACTGTTTGGGAAGAACTAAAGTTTTACTTCACTGGGAGATCTGTGTGTGTATTTGAGAAGATAAGACTCTAGCATCTGCTTTCTCCCTTAAAGGGTTACAATATGACTATATTTCTAACAGTTACCACTGCAAAAGTTAGGTAGAAGAAAAGGTTTGTTGGAAGGATCTTGGAATGATGCTTGGAATGATGATAAGGTCTTAAAACCTTATTTATTTTTAGCTCTACTATAGTAGCTTTCATTTGACTGTGTTCTAACTTCTTATGCAGTGAAGTATGTGATGCTTTCATATGATCAAGAGAATATAACTTGTTTGTGAGTGCTCACAAACTTATTTTTAAATCTCTTGATTTCCTGGCTAATCTTGAAGTTAAGACCCAAGCTCTTATGACTGTGCTCTAGTAAAGAAAAAACCTTGTCTTGTATTGGTCCTTAGTTTTATTTTTCAGGTTGCTTCTTTGTTGAGAAGCCTTGGGCTTAAGAAACAAAAAGTAGATTTGATAAGGCTGTGTTGAAGGTGATCTCTGAAATTCCTTCATTTCATATGATTGCCTTTGAAAACAATTGGAGCAGTAGACTCAGCAAGCAGATACTAACCTACTTTGTAAGGTCATGCTCTTCTGGTTATGTGATGATTATAGTTGCATCTCTCTAAATGCTGCTTTTATTTCAAATGACGTAGTAGTGACACAGATTATACTTAGAAATGCTGGCATAAAATCAGGAAATGGGGTGATACATAATTTAACAAAGCAATAATTGTATTTAAAACATTAACGTGTTTTTGAAACTGAAAATGCATGTTGCCATCCATCCAGTGAGAAAGCTTTGAAGCAAGTGAGTACTTTCATGCTAATTTTGTTTTGCATTCACTACATGAAGTTACCATGGTGAATATATGCCTTTTCATAGACAGATACAAGTAAATGTGTGTAAATGCAGATTATTTTTTTATAGTATATATTAAATTTATATTCTGTACTAAAAAACAACCAAAACACACCAAAACAAAAAAACTTCGACTCTAGAATCATCTCACACAATGATGTTAAGTTTGAAAGTTATGGCAACACAGACATTAAGGAAGAAGAATAAGATTGCTGAAGATAATGTCCGAGTGTTTTGTCCCCGAGTCTGTAGCTAACTGATTGTCTAATGTAAAGTTGTCTGGTGCTATTCCTGGTTCCATACGTTTCAAGTCCATAATTACTTTTCTAGGATGTATGGGAGTTGGATTGCATGATTCTTTTTTAAGCTTATACATTTTCTCCAACTTTTAAACAATGTATCTTTTGAAAAATTTTAATAGAAACACTTTCTTAGCTTTTGAGAGCTTTGGATATGTTGTATATTGACTTGGAGCTATTAGCATAAGCAGTGACAGAAATCATCATGTACAGAACTTGACCATAAAAAGGTCAAGTTGAAGCAACCTACAGGAATTTTCCTGATTTCTACAATGGAAATTGTAAAGGGTGTAATTTTGATCCTTTTAATGGAGGGTGTGCAGTACAGTTGAAGAATCAGACTGTCTGGGTGCAGTGATGTGTTGGTTGTCTCCTTGCCCAGTCTCTCTGCCCTCTTTACACGTTTTATGTTTTTATATAAATCAGTCAGAAATATTAGAAACCCCCATGGAGGTGGTAGTAGGAATGTATTTCATAATGGCAATGACGTCTAGTTTTTGTGAATTTGAACACACACATTTCCTGTTAATGACTGTTTAAATGTTTTAGTGCAGTTTAATCCTTGTTTTGTTTAGAATTTGCTGTCAGTGTTATGGCATTAGCTGATTCAGGTCAAAAGGGTTTCTTCCTGCAAGTTGTCAATCAAGCAGAGACTACTGAGTTGCAATTGGATTTTTCTGTGTGCTCTTACTCCTTCAGAGAGCTGGTTGTTGACTGTCTTTTATTTTTAGCTTTAAGTGGACACTTCATTACAGGCAGTTCTTACGCTATGGCTACTTATGTCTGTGTATCTTAATGTTTTTCCTGCCCCATCTTCTGAAGTCTGATCTGCCACTGATCTGTGTGATGTGGTTTCTTACTTTCTAATTCCACTTCTACTTTCAGTACAACCTGGCAAATGCTAAAGCCATAATAGCATCATATTGCTTACAGCATTGTTTCCTTTCTTTTAAATAGGAAACCTGTCAGGTCTACTTAGGTCTTTGTTAACAACTACTTGATAAATTTTAGGGTAAATGACCTACCAGAAGATTGGAAGCCCCTGTGAAAAGAACAGTGTGAAAGATCAGGTTCCATTTAGAACAGCTCAGCAGAATCCTCTGTGTGTGGATTTTCTGCCACATGAGGTGATTTTTTTTTGTCTAATGTCTGAAAGGCACATCTCTTGCTTATATGAACAGCATATTGTAATTTCCAATGGGAACTAGAAATGTGCAAACAGTATTTGTTATGTTCTGGCCCTCATAAAGTCTTCCACTTTTAGTGGAATTATGTAGGATTGTATTTTTAGGTCAGGTTCTGTAGGCATGTGAAATACAGAATGACCTAAGTAAGGTTATGGATACATTATTTTGAATCAGTTTGTCTATAGTCCTACTGAAATGGTTTGAAATTTTTGAGAGGTTCCACCTCTCAATTTAGCACATAAGAGCACATCCTGAGAAACAGATTTTGGAGAACAAAAGCAATGTAATTCTCTAATAGTTCAAATAGAAGAAGCCAGTACTGAGTTTGTGGGATGTATATTAAGAAAAATCTTTAACAGCGACAAAAGCTGTAAATTACATATATAGCCTTTATATAACTTCAGGCATCTGCAGGGTGGGTGACCTATCAGACCTTTTAACTGATAGATTTATCTTTCAGGAGATATAAGGCATTCCTGAATGAATAGCTGACTTGGCTGGTAGGAAGATAGAAACATTTTTAGTAAATATATTACCCTGCATTTAATTACTTCTCGTCTTCTTCCTACCATTTCATCTTTTGTTATTGTTCTGAAAGCAGTGTAGAAGATCTGCTGTTTTTTTTAATATTTATTTTTAAAAACCAGCTTAAAAAGTAAGTCTTCTTTCCACTCCTCCAAATGAGTAGCAACTTTGGACTCTCTGCTTTAACTTTGCAGAAAGTCTGTAGATATTTTTTGGCTTATGGAAACATGCTGTGATTGAAGATTGTTCCTTAAAGCAAAGGAAAGCACAAACTTGCAAAGGAACTTCCAGATACTTGGAGTCTGATTTGACTTGAGCATTTACAATGTAGTTTCATCACTTATAGAAGAGGTTGCATGTTTTAATAACAATTAGTGCTGCTTTTTTGCTAATTTTAGAAATTTGTTCTAGCATACCAGCAATCATTAGAATCTGAATTTCAGTTTTCAAGTCTAAATGTTGCTTGTAACTAATATTCATTTGTTCCTATGCGTGTAAGTAGAGAAGTTCTCATCCTAAGATCTTTTAGCATAGTTGTTCCTTTCCTGCTAAAGGTCTTTTAGTACAGTCTTACAAAACAGTGCTTTTTCCTTAGAGTTCATATAAAGAAGCTGAGCTCTTAGTTTTTGTGTTATCATGATGAGTGGCTCAGTAACTGTTCCTCTTATAATTTACTTATCTTGAACATGAGAAGCAAAAAATACATGTACTGCTTTGGAAGATTTTGTTCATAGCATTGTTTATTTGTCTAGCATGTATGCACTTTCTTTTCTGGATGCACTTCTGGTCTGGTTTAGAATTGCAGTTTTGTTTTTATTGCTGCATTATATGTGATGCATTGCAAAGAATACAGAGTGATCTTTTTCCCTATGTTTTCAACTAATTGCTTCAGTTCCTTAACATGAAGGATGGATTCTACCTCAGGGTAGTAGAGGCTTTAGTTCAGTGATGTTTGTTGTTTTGTTTTTTTTAAACTGTGCTGGTGACTTGTGTTGGAAGATGTGATAAAAATGTGTAGTGTTATTGTATGTAGACTGAGTTCCATTATTTTTTTCTAGCAGTAAGTGTGCTAGTAAGTTATTTCTAATAATCTTACTAGGTTCATGTTCTGTTGCATTTTGTCCTGTTGGCTTTTAATTGCTTCAGTTGATATCATTTATGCTGTCCCAAATCTGTTCTCAGTGGATGATTCCCTAATATTCATTTTATCAGAGGGCTCTTATTTTTGTTGTAGTCAGTAACAGAAAGGCCTGACTTGAGAAACTTTAGTGATAACATCCTTTTAGCTCTATATCTTTGCAAAATCAGTAACTGTTATCCTTTCCTTATAAAGTTCACCTCCTCTGCGTTTCTCCTACTAATCACTGTCATTTGAATCAAGTTTAAATACCATATTATACCTTTGAAATCTAGCTAGGTTGAATGACTTATATTTTCTTGGCATTAAAAATTTACTTACTTTTCTGAAGAAAGACAGTTCTATTCTTCCTGGTTTGGGGCAAACGATAAGCTTTCCTCAAAACGGAGAGGAAAAGAGTCTTCCCTTTTCGTTCTCTTATTTCATCAGCATTCCTCCCTTCGGGATATACCACTGTCCACATGTTTCCTTGCTAGTGAAAATATGGACAAATTGGACTCTTAACTCTTGGAGCTGAGACTAAAAGTAATCTTTACTTAGTCCTCATTGTATAGCATCACTAGTTCTTCCCTGTTTGTAGCTGAAGAATCCTTGCTACTTGCTTTGCTGTTGGGAGTGTTTTAACACAGTCACTCTCCATAGCCTTTTGTTGTGACCCAGCCTTTGTTGAAGCACTGGAACATGCTGCCAAGAGAAATTGTGGACTCCCCATCCCTAAAAGTGTTCAAGGCCAGGTTGGATGGTGCTCTGAGCAAACTGGTCTAGAAGGTACCCCTGCTCATGCCAGGGGGTTGGAACTATGTGATCTTAAGAGTCTTTTCCAACCCAAACAATTCTGTAATTCTATGGCAGCTCTTAATTAACCAGTGCTCTTTCTGTTCTCATGAGCAGTCTCTTCCCTTCACAAGTGATATCCTTATATTCAGCAGGGGAAAGTTCCAGACAGAATAAGCACTTTTTATTTTCTTGGGATACAATCTTCATGTAGTTCTTGCATCTTTGGTTTAAAAGGGATGGAGAAGGGAAGATAGCTTCCTTCTTGCTGCAATTCTTTATCTAGCTTGCTGAAGTAACAGCTTCACTGATTTACTACAACTTCCCATTTTGCAACTTTACATTTAGTTTCTGTTTCTTATGACCAGCTCCTCTGTGTTAGCTTTATTATGGAAAAAATTCTATGGTAAGGTGTCACTTATTAATCCTGAAATAGTTTTATTGAAAAAAAAATTCTACTGGGTAGCACACTCTGGTTGACTTTGTTCTTTAATTTAGAATAGTAATTATATCTTGGAAGGTTATCCTCAACAGTATTTTTTGTTCTTATAAGAATCTTTATGTCCAAGTATTTGTACTTCAGACTTGAATGGTTGTATTGAAAGGTCTTAGAGTTGCCCTTTCCAAAAGCACTTTTTAAACCCAGATTCTGGGCACGTTTGGATTAAAACTATTTGCACTGTACTTGTCCCCAAATAGTAGAACACTATTCTTTTCCTTTACATAAGAAGGGAATGTTTTCCAATTAACACTCTATTTTTCCAAGGGGTTCTTGAAAATGGTCCATCCAAACCATTTCTTGATGGAAAGGATTAAAAACCCCATCATCTTAATAACTGGATATTTTTCCTGCTGTTTCTCATTTTCCCCCTCACCATGGTTAGCAAATAGTTGTTCCCACAACATGTATTGTTTTACTTGTAAAACAAAAAGTATTCAAAACTTAGGCTGAACCCTTAAATTTTATTTGTGAAGGACTTGAGCATTAGGAAGCTTGACACTGATGTTTCCTTTGTTGGAGGAAGGGTAAGGGAACAGAAATCTCTACATATAAAATAGTTCTTTTCAAATTTTTAACTGTATTTCTGCAAAGCTTATTATTGTGCTGAAATTCTATCCGCTTTCCACCTGCTTTCCCAAACTGTCTCCCTTTAATACAGTGAGCTTTCTATATGTAAAAAGCAGCACAAAGTTGTAACTTTGCTGTGGTAGTTGGATCTCACATAGACTGAATTAATTCTGCATTCCTGACTGTTGTGATGTTAGTGTCACTTGCTTGAAGTTCTGTTTTTATTTTCCATCTCTTTCTCTAAGATACTTCTGTTCATTTCTTCTGGAATAATGGGCAAAATAGAACATAAAACTTGCATTGGTTTATGTTCCTCTTTTGCTAGTCCAGAAACTCATTTGACTTTTAGGGAAATTACTTGTAGTAAGAAAGACCTTTATCAAATACCTGAAAGCACTGGCAATAGATGTAGCAGCCTCTGTCACTGGGGGGATGTGCAGGGGTGTGGGTGTGTTGTAAGACTGTGGGGAAAAGATTTAGAATTCTTGCCTTTGTCTCAGCCTGTAGGAGAGTGAGAACAGTACCTACCTCACAGGATTTTTGAGGCTTGATTTGTTAACTTTTTAAAATAATGCTGATGGCCTCTGGAAGGTGCTGCAGACGTGCATAGTGTTACTCTCTGAAGGCTGAATATCGTTGGTTTTTGTTTTGTTTTGTTTTTTCCTTCCCTTTCCTGGCAATATATAGGCCTGCCACAGTTAGGGAAAGAATTTTTTTTGGTGTCTCTTTAAAGAAAATGCAAAAGTGCTTTGCTGGGGAGAATAGAAAGGGGCTTTCTGAAGAGGTGCTGAAGACATGAAAATTCAGAGTGGTGATTGGTCACCTCTGCTTGATTGACAGGTTGCAGGGAAAAACAAAAACCCATTTGTTCTGGCTTAATGGAACTGGAAAACAGAAAATGAGTATCAGGTAAAAATTCCTTTTTTAAAATCTTTGCAGTTCTCCTATAAAAGGTGGAGTTTTTACGCAAATTTACTCCTTCCCCACTCCAATAAATTAGGAGTAGGAATTGCAGAAACAGGTAGTTGCTAAGTTGTGTAACGTGGGTTGTGTATGTCAGTGCGTTTTCTAGGGGCAGGTGTTGTGAAACACCACGGCAGCCACTGCTCCTGGAGTAGCTTAGCAAGAAGGCAGAGGATGGAAAGGGTGTAGTGAAGAAGCCCTGAACTGGGCCCAGCTCTCTGGTTAGGCTCATTAGCAGGACATTCAAGGGGAAGCTTTTACTTTCACTTCCTATACTGTGCCTGCTTTGTGGATAAAGTCTGTCAGTTTCTACTACTATCAATTTGGAATCTTTTATGAGCATTATTGCAAAATTCACTGAAAAGTGAATAGCTAAAAAAGTAAGCTTCGTTTTAAAGTAACTTCCATCTAGCAGTATACTGTCATACAGATTTTATAATAAATTTCAATGTCAGCACCACAGTTTTGAGAACCATAATTGAAAATTATTAATTTCTGTTAATTATTTTGTATGTTGATGTATTTCAGATTGAAGGACAAGGACATGGTGCAGTTTTTGACTGCAAGTGCTCTCCTGATGGACAGCATTTTGCATGTACTGATTCTCACGGTCACCTTCTGATTTTTGGCTTTGGTTCCAGTAGCAAATATGACAAGGTACAGTGCAAGATGAAAATCATAATGTTTGTCTGTGTTGAATTAATTTGTGCAAACTTTCCTTCAGAACTTCATTTCGAGAGGGCATGACTTGACACAATTTTGAGCATTAATGTGGGATGCTTTGGATGCCTGTTGTTGACAATGAGGTTTATTTCGCTGTCTTTTTCTAAATTATGGAAACATTCTGTTAAGCTACTGTTTATGTGGGAAGTTAAAAATAATAATAATAATAACAATAATAATAATAATTTAAAAACAGAATTCAAAATTAACCAGTCTCTTAAGTGACAAGATTACAAGTATCTATTAATGGATCCACACGGATAACGGCAATAAACTGCAGTGGAACTCGTTATAGTTAAACATTTTACTTGAAATATTTTTTCTGGTTCCTAACCAAGCCCCCCCAAAAAAGGACATGTAATAGAACTAGTTCCGGCTATCTGTATTTAAATATTGCATAACCTGTGAGAGAATTATTTTTAAAAATGTTCTATATGTTTTAATGATGCAGTTTTATGTCTGTTAATGAAGTACCATCATGGATGCCTTTGTGCTGACACAACAATATTCCACCCCTAGTGTGATTAAAATATTATGTCTTTATTCTAATGTCATAGTCTACATTGTGTATTCTGAGTGTGGGTGTCTTGCCACAGACCCTCATGACTGTAAAGATATGTGGTGTTATTTTTTTTTCTTTGTGGAGGAACATGCTCTGTGAACCATTCAGGTTTGGAATGTCCACAAGATCTTAGTTCTTCCTTTACCATCCAGGGAAGAAATGAGATGTGTCTCTTCTCCCTATTCCTAAAACTTAAGTAGACCTATCTGGTCCAGGATTTTCATCTCTGCTTCTGGTAGCTGACACTTGAATGTTGTTGGTGAAGTGCTGTTCTTTGGATCTTGCCTCCTGCTCTGAATCTTTGGACTCAGGCTGATTTTGAAAGCATTACAGCAAACAGCAATGCAGAGGGACCTGAAGGAGGGAGAGCAAAAGGAATTTTAATATTTTTCTTGTAAGCTATTGCATTTCTTTCTGTAGTCTTACAGAAGGATTTGCATTTGGGGATTTATTTTTTCTCCTTGTTTCTCAACTATGATTTGAAGTCCTCAGTACTAAGCTGCTGTTACTATCTGTCAGTTATTACGATCTGTGCATTTCCCCTTCCATTCCGAATAAAACAAATGAGTAGAGGCATCACAAGCAAGGATTATCAGACAATCTTCTTTGTCTTTCAGAGTTCTTACTGTTCCGAACCTTAAAGCCTATTAATAGAAACATTTTTCTTACCATGTCCATGGATTGTTTCAGGTTTCTTTTTCTCTACAATTGCTTTGGAAGTGTGTAGTCCTCCGCTGCTTCGAAATGCTGGAAATTAAATTGAAGCTGAGAGTCTTTTTGCCTTTGCTGTGATAGATCAGAATTTTCCTTTATACTGCCATTGAAGAAATTACCTGTGAGGGATTAAATCTGTTTGAAGAATGAACACAATTGCTTTTCCCTGCTTGAATTCTATAGACCCTTGATTCTCTTGGGGTGAAGAGGCTGCAGCCTCTGAGAAAAGCTTATGTTTAAAATTTTTCACTTATTGAATGATTTAAAATGATCCTCTACAGCCATTGCTGTGCCAATGTTATTCTTGGCATTCTTGATCATAGAAGAAATGGGAGCAAATAGGACTTATATTTGTTACCACTTTAATCTCAGTCTTCCACTCACAGAAAACTCGGCTTGGAAGTGTCCGACGTCTTCCATGTGTAGTTTCATCACATCATCTGTTTTTGTCTGACCCGATTTATGGGAAAATGTAACTACAGGTAGGTAGGTGCTGGAGATGGTGGGTTTTTTCTGTCTTTTCTCAGATACTGGGGAGGGTTTCAGACATCTTGTCAGACTATAATCTGGTAGGATATGTATTTTTTGGCCTTTAAAGTGTTTTCCATCTCTCTGGAGAAATGAATTTTACAGAAAAAAGAAGCCTGGTAACCTGTCCTATATTCCTGCATTTTTGAATTGACAATGATTATAGCTGAGATAGTGTTAATTCTACTGAGAGAACAAGCTCATGTTTTTCAACATCTATGTTTTTCATGTTATGTTCAGGTAGTATCTATGTTTCCTAGTTGACTGGAACCAATGCCATATATTCAGACATTCTTTCCCCCGCAGTGTGATCTTGGCCACAATGAAGGCGAAAGGCGTTGGGGTTTTTGTTTGTTTGTTTGTTTTCATTTTGGGTTTTTTTGCGGGATTTTTCTTTGATGATACATATTTTTGTACAGTAGCTTTTTTTGTGGGAGAAAAAAAACCCATTTGCTTCTTGTTTGAGGTTCCTTGAGCCAATCTCAGTGTCATCAACCAGAGTTGAGCTGAGGGCATGTGCACTTCAGAGGTTCTTGATTAGGTGGAAACTAGTCCAGGAATGCCTAGCAGTTCTAAAGTGTAAGGTACAATTCTGTTGATTTTAAATCGTAGAACATTCTGAGTTGGAAGGGATCCACTAGGATTGAGACCAACTCCTAGCTCTGCACCGAGGACATCATGTGCCTGAGGGCATTGTCTAAATGCTTTTTGAGCTCTGGCAAGCTTGGTGCTATGACCACTTTCCTGGGGAGCCTGATCTCTGTGCTTTCTAAGGCTTTTTTTCCTGCAGACTGCCCAAACCACAGTACTTTGTTGCAAGTTGACAGTTCATGTATGGTGGATCAGTGCAGTACTGGGGAAAAGCTCTTTGTGTAACTGCCCATTTGGAGAAACTGAGCATTCTGAATGTGTGATTGGAGGAGAGTCTATCTATAGAACTCAGACCTTGTGGAAAGCTTTTGTGCTCATTCCCAAGCTGGCTTTGTGAAGTTATAAGAATAGAAAACTTGTGTGCAAATGGTGATGTGGTATCATCTTATTGTCATGAATTCGATCTCTAATAGTATATAAAAAAATAAGTCTCACTGTTAGTACATGTAGCTGGTTGTCTGCTGGAATGTCTAATTTCTTCTCATTTTTCTCAGAATAAAATATTGTCCTTGATTTCAGTAGAGATATTCTACCTGAGAGCTGGCCAGAGCCTATGTTCTCCAAAAAATGCCATGTTATCTTATGGAGTAGAAAATTGTTATTTACTCTCTCTACTATACTTGATTGCAATATAGGGTACACAGAAATGTAATTGCAACAAAGTCCCTTGTCATCTTGCACCAGTTCTTCCCTTTACTTGCAAAACCTGGGATGCAGACAGCACTGTACAGCCAAGTCACAAAATAATAAAACTCACAGTTTGTATGACCTTGCCATTGGAAATTTTTTTCTCAGTGTGGAAAGCTCTTAGTAGGAAGACTTGTACTAGATGTAAGTAATGCATATTCCATTATTATGATTTTCAGAGACACTGTAAGTCCTCCTAGAGGGACCTCTGTCTATCATATTGAGCTGTTGTGAGATGAAGAAACAAAGGTTGTTAAGCAGGCCTTGAAAGCACTTTAATCTTTCTCATTCGACCTCTGTTAACAAAAAATCTGCCAACAAGATTTCATCCAGTCAGCTTTTTACTGCAGTGAGATATCACCTTGTCCATATGCATTTTGTAAGAGCAGTCTTTTGAATCTCTGAAGTAAATTCTTTTCCATTGCATCTTTCTATGTATCTTTCTAATTTCTTACTGTTTTTATTTTTCTGAGTTTTTGTGAGGTCTAGATCCTGTGATTCCTATGACTTTTTACCTATTTTTTTTTTAAATACACCTCGTATGGATGGACTTTCTGGTGCTGTAATTGACAAATGTCTGCTACCTTTTTCCTGGTCTTCTTGCTTCTAGGATGGGAGGCATTTGCCATTGAGAGACCAGACCTCTGAGTAGCTGCTATAACCTCTGCCTGTCTGATTTCTACATAACAAGTTACTGGAAACTGTGTTATGGATTGGTCATAATAGAGCATACTCTCTAGAAATCAGAGGATGTTCTATGACAACTTGGGCATTCTTCTCTCCATGCTTAAAAGACAAGATTTTTTTTTTGAAATCTCTATGCATTGAGTCAATAATTTGTTTTTTACTGTGCTAGAAATCTTAATTTGTGTGAATGATGATTTTATGATTTGATTTTCACTTGTTCAAAGTTCAGCTGAATACATGAGCTGCCATGAGGTTTGCTTGCCAGTAGGTACTCTTGGGATGTGTAGTATATGTATCAGCTTATCTTCTATTCACTTTTCCTTTTCTTCTTGTGCTTCAGTATCTTTCTGATTGCACAACACTGAGATACCTGTGCTGGTGAGGGATGGAGCATAAATCTTTTCATGTTTATTTTGGACAAAAGCATTCATTAATCTTGAGGGTCTGTGGAAAGCCATCTCTAATAAATTATGAGCCGGTGGACAGAAATAAAAAAGAAAACTTTGGGTGTGAAAAATTCAGTTTTTATCTCGGCTTTATTTTATCTACTGAAACTTTTTCTGATATCTAGCATTGTAGTAAGGATATATATATATTTTGATGGTGTTAAAATATTTGGCAATGCCTTGATGCAATAAATATTTTTCCTAGTCTTCTTCCTGCACCATATCTCATAAGTCTGTGACATAATTTTTTATTATCGGAATATATATTCATATATTCAGACTATAGAAGAAAATTTATAAACTAATACATTAATGCTGTATTTGGTCAGATGTCTTCAAGTAGTTGAATATTACCCTATTCTTTAAATGCCTCCCACCCTCAAACGTGGATTATTCTCCTCACAGTGTCATATAAAAAAGAGTACTGGGAAACAAAATAATAATGGACTCATTAAATTTTCCCCTTTAAACTGAAATAAACACATCAGCTTATACCCCTGTTTTTTGCAAAAGTGACCATGAGTACCACTGTTAAAATTACTTTTGGCAGTTCTCTTCTGTATGCTTTTTTAATAGGTTCTTTAAAAATATTACAAAATGACTTTGTTTACAGATAGCAGATCAGATGTTCTTTCATAGTGATTATCGGCCCCTTATCCGTGATGCCAACAACTTTGTCCTGGATGAACAGACACAGCAGGCTCCACACCTTATGCCTCCCCCATTTTTGGTTGATGTGGATGGCAACCCTCATCCTGCAAGGTATCAAAGACTAGTTCCTGGTCGTGAGAACTGCAGGGAGGAACAGCTTATTCCTCAGATGGGAGTGACATCCTCAGGTATGGAAAATTTCTGTTTGGAAATTGAAATGGAAAAATACTGTTCACTGAACAGTAGTCTATCTAGTTACTCTGTAGCTACTCTACACTTTCACTTTGTCCTTTTTCTTCATTTATGGGCATAGTAGTTCATGTGGTGTGGAAGAATTGCACTGTCTTTGGCACTGATTGCTTGTGACTATTTCACTTACAGTATTGTCATCAATCGAGTTGGCACTTGTTCATGCTACAACACCAGTTAGCTCTGAGTTTGTTTCATTACTGGAACAATGCATAATACTGTGTGAGCTCCCAGTTCTCTCTTTGGGATAAGATTTCCTACTTTAGAAAACCTAGGAAACTGATCGTCCACAGATCAGTTGGAAAAGGTAACACCTAAGCGAAGAGAAAAATGAGAAGACATTATCTTCTTTAGATGAAGACAGTCATTAATTTTAAGCTTTGGTGATTTAGTTAAAGAACTGAAGACTTAAATATATAAAATCTAGGAAGTTCCTTGAAAGTTTTATTCTTATGCACACGATGTGGGAAAAACGTGCATGTACTGGGCCAATAGCTGGCTGTTGGAAACTGCCTAAAGGTGTTTCACACAAGTAGGGATGGAAAAGCAACACCTACTTATGTGTCACTAATTTGATGTTAGTATGAATAAGTAAGCAGTGACTGATGAAAGTAGCTTTAAATGTTTTCAAGGTAAGCATTGTTAAGTATTTGGATATTCTTGAAAATACGTGAAAACCGACTGTTCCTGTAAATTGTAGTGTATATGTTCATGATACTTAAGCCTGTGGTGTGTCAGACATTCCAGGGAAGGGTGACTGAGGGTGTTTACACCAAAAGGTCTCTTTATCCTTATTTGTAGACCTCAGGATTATAAGGCAGTGAATATTTAAATAATTTTAGGAGAGGATTTCCATATTTCCTCCAAAATTACAGGAATGCTACCTGTGAAGCAACTGTAAGAAGGAAAAAAGTCCTTCCTGGTAAATGTAAACTTCTTAGCTAGTGGCTTTGAAACAAAATTTGATTTTTAGGGAAGGATGCAACTTTTCTTCATTGTTACGGTTAAAGTGTGAATCCATTGCATTGTGAAATTCTCCAAATTTGAAAATGTCCTGGGCACATTCTTCAGTGTATCTTGAAACAAGTGAGACTCCACACACAGACCCAACAAAATTAAATTTAGTGGTCTGTCTG
Source organism: Vireo altiloquus (assembly GCA_013396875.1). NCBI lineage: Eukaryota > Metazoa > Chordata > Aves > Passeriformes > Vireonidae > Vireo > Vireo altiloquus. Next base: position 84,643 of record VZRF01015391.1, on the reverse strand, counting down.
CATGACACATGAATGCCTATGGGAAGATGATGTCCATAGCATTTTCTTTAATAGCAGGAAGTCATCTGCCAGCCTGACAGATGATGGAGAGACACAAGACATTTTTCTACCTTTTTACAATATAGCAACAATATATGCAGTCGTATGCAGAGCTAAACAGTGTCTATATATTTTATATGTTCCCTTCCACTAAGGAAGTTCCTTTTCTTTCTGAAGCTTTGTTGTGGGACTTGATGCATCTCACTCAGAACACTGGCCATTTTTTTTCTTGTCAAGTTTTCTGTAGGGAGTTTTAAGAGTAGGGGGAAGTCAAACAGTCATACTTGATTTACTGCCTTGATGTACATGAAGCTCCTTTAAACCAGATGTTTTGAAAAAATCAAGTCTACACCAGTGTCTTTATTATTTCATTTAAAAAGAAACCACCTACTCTTTCTTGCTAAGGTATTGTCTCACAGGCTAGATACATAAAAATATTTGTTTTGTTAAGATAGCAGTTTCCTTATTTAAGATCATTCTTGAGTTATTAGTAGTATTTCCCATTGTTCTCAGTAGACAGTATGTCTGCTCACGAGATTGACAAATTATTCTGTCTCACATGAGACAGAAAACATCCGGCTGTGGTTATACCAGAGCTCATTCCATGATTCCAAGGTTCTGCTGCTTTAGGGAAGTTGACTTCAATAACCTTTAAAGCCTGAGAGCTCTATCTTAAATAGTTATGGTTTTTTTCTGTGGACTCTAAAGACATAGCAGCTTCTGTGCAGAAGCTCAAAGCTCTTCATTTCATTACACAATTACTGTAATATCTTGTCTTTGATCTTGCAAAGTGCAGTTTACACTATGATATTTCTTTAGAATCATTCTGGAAGAATAATTTCTGTATCTTGTTTCTTTGAACATTGTTAACCCTCATTACAAAGTTTTGCAAGTTCTGCTTCTCTCGGCTAGAGCTTCCCACCGTTCCACTCTACCATTTCACTATTCTGTGCAGAGGTTTCCAACTTCTTTTTGAATCAGTACTGTAACCCTTGTCTTTTTCTCTATACCTCTCTGTTTTTTGTGATCATTTTGAGTATGAAAAAGGTTTTGTGTTATTCATGGTTATGTGCTGTGTATTTTGCTTGCTGTTCAGAAACAGTATTATCGCCTTGTAATCACTTCTTTGGAACTGTTTCCCATCTTCTATGCAGAAGATCTACTCAAAAGGAGGTTTCTTGGCTGTTTTACATACCAAAGAAAATTACCATTACTTGATCTGTGTGGTCATTTTGTCTATATGGAGCTCAATCAAGCATTTTTACTGCTTGGTATTCTACAGTATAGATAATTATTTTCTAAATCAGTTAGACCTTCTGGATGTAGTTCTTTCATTGAAGCTCATAAAGAGTTTTATAATGCATTTGAGGCAGGCTAATCTTGCATTTGAACAATCTGCATTGACTGAGCTGACAAACAACAACTGTATTAAGCCTCTGTGACTTGATGGCACTTGATTGAATTTAACCTTTTGTTAGAAGTGAAATGTGGTCATCTTGACCCTGTTCCAGAACATATAATGCTCTCAAATATACTAAGAAAAAAAGTTGTCCTGTTTTAAGAAATGGCTGCTAGAAAAATAAGTATTAGCCCATAGTTACACGTGATAATTTACTCTGCTTGTTTCAGAGCTAAAGCTTAGATGAGCTGTCTGTAACATTAATTCTTCAAAATTTACATGTGTGTTGTTCTCCTGTACATTTTACTTCACAGGCTTGAATCAAGTTCTTAGTCAGCAAGCAAATCAAGAAGTTAGTCCGTTGGATAGCATGATTCAAAGACTTCAGCAAGAACAGGACCTGAGACGTTCTGGGGAGGCAGGAACCAGTAGCACCAGCCGGATAAGCAGAGGTAGATCACTAGGGGATGCATGTTGGGGGTGGGGGTTGGAAAACATAAATCTGTTTATGTTGTCCACGATCTGTGCATTTTGTTGAACCAGTGGAAAGGAGGTATGGAGCTGTAGAAAATAGTACGGTTTTCCCACAGTTTTTTGCCTTTCTGCAAAATGTTGGGGTTCTTAACATTACAGACTTTTGTTATTGTCTGCTCATTCAGGGAATTGAAGCAGCTGTGTTCCCTTAGAAGTAACTACCTTGCTGTTTAATCTGGAATCGGCCATCTAGTTGTTTGAAATCTGACTCCTTTCAAATAAGGAGACGGGAGGAAGAAAAGTGGAAGGAACTACTTGTTCCTCCGCAAAGTTGTTCCGCGTTTCAGTGTCTTGCACTAGAGTACACAGTAGTTTTCAACACTTAAAAAATTATGGTTAGCAATCCACTAGAGTAAGCAAGAATAGCTTGTCTGTGTAAGGATATGGAAAAATGTTGATATTTGCTACTGTGTAGGTGTTTGAAGGCTCTTCCATTGTGTGTGGTTTTGTTTTGGGTTGGTTTGGTTGTTTTTAACCTCTTGACCGTTTCAATTTTTTTGTCTGTAAATTTTACAGCTTGATTCCTAATTTCCAGTGTTGAGGCTTCTTTTTTTTTGAAGGTAGAATATTGTTTGAGGAGCACAGTGATTCAGTGAGATAGGTCACTGTTTTATAACAGAATCTAGAGTGCAGTAGCAATAGTCAGCTTTGCATAAATGTTTTCAAAAGTATTTTTAAAGAAGCAAACATTTGCTTCACTTCAGATTGTTGATACATCTGCTCTTTTCAATGTGAATTTTTAAACAGTGCTGCAGCCCAGAAGCTGTTTGTGCTGTGTTGTGGTGACTGTAGAAACTGCTGAAATAGTTGTATTCAGTTAATATGATTTCTTTTGAAGTAATAGATGAAGTAAGTTATTTTCTCAATTTCATTCCAAGACACTCTTTTTAAATGCTTCCCTAAGAATTTTATTACTTTTTGACTTTTTAGGATCTGTAAGCTCTACCTCAGAAGTGCATTCCCCACCAAATATAGGATTAAGGCGCAGTGGACAAATTGAAGGTGTGCGTCAGATGCATAGCAATGCACCAAGAAGTGAAATAGCCACTGAGCGGGACCTTGTGGCTTGGAGCCGCAGGGTTGTAGTGCCTGAACTGTCTTCTGGTGTGGCCAGGTAAATATAGACTGAGAATTTAACTGTGGTGAACTTAATTAAATTGAACAGTTTTGGAATTCCTATCGCCATTCACATCATCATTTGTGGTATTTTTCTATTTTGCCATCTCAAATTTCTTATAAAATCAGTTTCAGTTTGAATTAACTTGTTTGTGTATCACTTGAAAAATCTTGGGATTCCAAAAGAATTGGGAATAAAAATTGTCCGTTTAATGAATGACACAGTGATTGAACTTGTATAGGCAATGGAATCTATTTGCCTCAATATCTTCTGACTTGTAGCATAAGATGTTTTAACTCATTTTATTCTTGTCATTATATGGCATTTTACGGCTGGAATACTGGCCTAATCTTTTAGGTGCCTGAGATGAATTTTGATTTCCAAACCGGAACTTTAATTTTTTCATTAATTTACTCTTGTGGTGAGTACTTAAATCAGTAAGTCAAAAAACCTACTTGCCATAGTCAAGCGTAAACTGCTCAAGTTTAATGCAGTAAGATGAAAATCTTTCTTCGAAAAAAGCTTATTTTAAAGCCATATACTAACTGTAAAGAGAAGAACTACTGTTCAAAGTATGTTATAGATGTTGAATGTTTATCCCTTGGTTTGGAATAGATACTCTCAAGTGTAGTAATGTCCTTTAAAGTTAACATCTCAGTTTTCTTTTTCAGTAGGCAGGAGGAATGGAGAACAGCAAAGGGAGAAGAAGAAATAAGGGTATATCGATCAGAAGAGAAAAGGAAACATGTAATGACTCACATTCCAAGAGAAAACAAAATACCTACTTTCTCTAAGGTAAGTAGTCCACCTGTACCTTATCACAGAATGAAGCATAAAATTTAACTCAATCAGTTGGGTCGCATAAATTTACATTCCTCTTCTCAGTTTTAAATTTATAAACCAGGGTGTGGGAGTTTGTTTACCTCTCAAGAATGATGAAGCCTTTCTGTACTGATGTTTCAGTGTGTTCTGAATAATAGACAACATGGATTGCTTTCAGAAGTGGGGGGAAATCCCTGAAAATCTGGTCTTAGGGACATGATTTGCTATAGGGAGTCTTGTCACTATTAATCAATACACCCTGCTGCTGTTGTTAACTGTTTGACATAGTATTCTGTGGAAAGGTTCTATTAAAACTCAAGTCACAGTTCTTAACCATAACATATTAAATACATCTCCGAATAGGGAATTGGGTATTTTCTCTCATGGTACCCTAAAAATCATATTGTGGGCCGTTATGAGATATATCTAAGTCATGCTTTTTTGCTAGAGCTGGAGTACATTTTCAGCCAAGAGGAAAACAGCATAGATGAAATAGAAGGAAATAAGATTTAAATTGTCCTAAGTCTCTTGTTTTTTTTAATATAACTTGCAAAAAATTTTAATCTTACATCTTTTTGCCGGTAAAAAAAATGAAGGATATACTATCTTTACAGAAAGATTTTTATGTCTTCCTTGTTTAAAATTAGTTTTATCTATGAATTGCACATGCTTATCTATGCTTTTCTAGCTAAATAGCCAACTATGTTTTTGTAATAAAGGAAGTGAATTTTAGCAACTGTAAAGGAGAACTCATAGGTTCATAGTTTTAGTCATACTATGGGTTTCATAGTATGCTTAATATAACAGTTTTTACCCTTGATCAAAAGCTTGTAAAATACAGCCTTCAGGAATACCTGCAAATTGTGGCAATTGCCATTGAAAGTAGATATCACTTACGGGATATAAGGTGGAAAAATGAAGAAGTGAAATAAAAAGAACAAGTATGCAAAAGACTGCAGCTCTTAACTTTATTAGAATACCATACTCAATGCCTGTGCTTTTTATTGCTCGCTGTCTTGTGAAGGAAGGAACTGAGACTGAAAGCAACCTGAAAATGAGTAAATTTCAGATGTTTTGTAGTGATTCTGTAATTTTTAATAATGATGGATTAATTTTATATGTAGTAGAGTAAGTTTGAGATTAGAAAGTTTGTATTTGATATTAAATTGTAGTATTGTTTTGTTACTTTTTTCATACTCAGCCAAAGTAAGAATTTCAAAAGAAGTGATGTGAATGCTCCCCTACCCGAAGTCTTTAAATTTATTTAATTAATTTCTTACTTTTCCCTTCATTTCTGTCCTCTATTAAAATTTGAGTGCATTCTTATCTTAAAAAATGGTACTGATGCACTATTTTCAGTTCTGCAGTCACCAACATTATGTGTTTGCCCAAGATACACTGAAAAAAATTTGTTCACTTTTGTCTCAAGTTTGTGTGCATAGAGGGCGGAAGCTTTATGTCACATGACAGGACTCATTAGTAAAATACCAGGACACCAGACGTCTTTGTAACTCTTATTTTTCTTCTGGGAATAATATAAAATGGGCCTAACAAATTCAGGTTTTAACAAAGTTTTTTCTTGTCTTGAGTGGATGTATTTTGGTGCTGAATTATACACTTTCAGTTTAATTCAACAGTTGCACTACTCAAGGGTTCCTATTTTTTTTCCTTGTCTTTAGCTACAGCTTAGTCAAAAGATCCTTTCTGATAATGTGAATTCATACCAAATTACCATTAAATTTCTAACTGGGTTGCCATTTTCTTCTGAAATATCACTAGGACATAAAAGTTTAACAGAATCGGCTAGCTGGTCCAGCATTTTGGTTTTAGCAATTACTTTTATTATATCTTTAAAACAAAGAAACTTAACTCAAAAGTTTTTAAAAATCTTATTTTAAAAAAAAAGTGTTTTAGTCTCCAAACTGTAATGGTAGCACTGGATCTTTTGAGCCCCATATTTTTATTGCAGATATTTATGCCCTTGAAATCCTTCAGAGCGACTGCTACTTAAGGATAACTTTCTTCAGTTTCATATACTTACACCTGGGGAGGTTCTGTGATCTGAATTCTGGATTCTCAAAATGTAAGGAAGAGAACATGGTAGATCCTTTAGTCACTTTCCCCCTTTGTTCTGAGGAAATACTGAAAAAACCCAGGCAGTCATGGTCTTTTCAGTATGTCAGTAAATTTTCCATATAAAAATTACTGATGTATTTCTTAATACTTTCAGAACGCTTAAAGCCTTCATAAATCCTACTGAATACTTTTTTGGCATCTTGGAATAAAAAGGTCATTTTTTTCCATAGCTGATTCTTCATTAAATATGTCTCTTTTTGGAGGACTCAGACTGCTGATAAGTACACTAATTCAAATCTCTTGAGTAAAATCTCAGAGGGATTCAGAAAGAAGTAGATATCCCATGGGCTTTAAATAAGCAAGTTTCAAGAAGGAAAAGGTGTTTGATCTCAAGACATTGAGTCTCATAAGTAAATGAACTGCTCAGATTTTCATGATTTTTGTTGTTGTTTCCAGTTAACACGAGCAACACTTCTGCTCAGCAGTGTCTGAGCAACAGGAGTAGTGAATTGGAATTGTCATCTTCTGTAGTGTTCACAGTAAATTCAAACAAACACCTGGGAGGAGAAGCAAGATTGACTGCAATCTATAAATGGTTCTGCAATATTTTTAGGGTTGTTTTAAATAGAAATTAATAACTTCTTTATAGTTGCTCCTCTGTTGCTCTTCTTTACAGTGACGATGTGACTTAAAATACAAGCTGTGTTAGGTTGAAGATAGAACTGGAAAGCGCAGTGTAAATTTTCCTTAAGAGCATCCAGTAGGTTTTGATACTGATTACTTGTAAGTTATATTACAGTCCTGCTGCAAGTCTACTGTCCTTATTGTATAGTGAATTCTTACAGGTTCAATGAGAGAATTTATGATCTAAAGGAGATGGGGAACACCTCCAACAAAACAGAGGGCAAGACATTGTCTTCCAATAATCTCTAGACCTAAGAACTAAAGCATCAAGAATTCTAGAAAATGTCTCACTCTATAGTACTGTCAGTTTCTCTGGGAGCAGAGTAAAACAAGGCTTGTGTTAAAACATTTTCTTCATAGGAAAATTCAGTTGTATTCATACCAGCAAGAAATACTGATTTTTATATAAACTTTTGAAATTTATCAGATCTGTTCATATAATAATGATAATGATAAAATAGTATTTTCTTCTGTTCCTTTCTAACAGAAAGATGTCAAAAATACAGCAGTAAAATGAAAAGATGGGCAGGAATTAATGCTAGCATTTTGGATTGCTAGCTGAAGTGCAGGTGAATAAGGAAGTACACAGAGCAGCTGTAATTACATTTTGAGGAGATTCCAAAGCCCTATTGCTGATTTTTAATCCAGGGTCATTGTAGGGTGTGTTAAAAGTAGTACAGAATTATAGCTTAGTCTTTCTTCTTTAACAATATCTGCAATTTAAATGGAAGTCACGTAAGTATTCTGCTACTGAAAGCTCACATTTCTTTGACACAGGTCATACGGGAAAGTGTTTGTATATGATTTCTTAAGGGACTAATGGAGTTGTGGGGGAGAAACTAAAAGCTTGGATATTTCGACCTGAATAGTATTTAGTAAATAGTATTTAGTATTACTGACCTACATGCTGAATGAAGAACTTGGTTTGACTTTCAAAGCCATTGGTGAAGAATAGAGGTTTTTCTATTATTAAACAAAAACACTTAAATGGAAAAACCTTGAACCCCAAAACATTAATGAAAGAGGATAGAATGGAATTTTTGCATCCTCAAAATGGAGCTGTATTCCAAATTACTTGTTTTCAGGAGCAGATAAGAGTTGAGATAAATAATGCACTTAGGTAAATATTCCCAGTCCAAGTAATTAAGAGTATTAGTTTATTAAACTACTGGGATTAGAGCATTTTAATAAATATTTAAGAATGTGAAATTTATGTACACTAGAGGGTTGATGTGATGTGTGTCCTAGTAAAATGTAACAAAAATGGAAATATTTCTCATTATCATTAAGTGGAAATGTTATGGCAAAATTTCTAGAATTAACATGAGAGATTATTATAGATGGACAAAAGTAGGCATAGGTCTCTGTTGCAAGGTGCAAATGTGACTGTACTGTAAATTAACAGAACCCAGGGAGGAGGAATGTGTGCTTTGCTCTGCTGGAAGTGGCTTATTTGTGTTCCACAGAAATAAGATTTTCTACTTATATGTTATTTAAACACTACTTCTAATTAAATCAGCAAGATGTTAGGAGGAAAATAATCTAAAACTCCACACCCTAGTAGTTAGTGCTTAGTGTCTGTTATCTTCACTGCTTTTGGAACAGTTCTCACTAATTTTTGACATACATGTAATTTGGTAAGTGTAAGACCTGAGTAATTACAGGCACTGATCCAGACTTAGGAGACTATGGAATGATGCTCTTTAGCCAAAGTGAAAATGCCAGGGCAAGGAGCTGTGACCTGTTTAATGTTGGGGTTCTCATATTGGCCATAAGCTTGTGCCTTGCCCCTAATCAACTGTGTAGTAGAAGTTAATTCCTGTTGGCTTAAGGAAGGAGGAATCATTTTCACATAAAAAATAGATGCCGCTGGTTAAGAAATACCATGAAATTGCTACAGCCAAAGCTTCCCAAAATTGCTTCAACCTTGTTTGAGACCGCAGCAAAGCTGTGCTTCCCAGTGCTGTCAGGGTCATAAGAACAGTAGAATGCAGTGTGGTCTGAGTTGTCAGGACATTACTGGGTTTCCACTGTATTTCTCACAAATGATATTACCAAGACTCCCAGCAGTGTCCAGTATCCCTCTCAAATATAGGAAATGCCATCATTTTTATTTCATGGAAAAACTGTTTTGATGGGAGCTGCAATTTCTGATGTATCAATAAATGTGCTCTGATACTGACTGGAAGCCTTGGACAAGATACAAGGTGCTTGTCAGCATATATGACTGTTTGTCAAAATGTATAGAGAGAAAAGTGATGATTGAACCTCAAATCATAGGTTATCTTAGCTTTATTTCCTAGCCTACTGTTAGAGTTGTGAGTCCAATTTCAAGCTCTTTCTTTAGGTTATGTATTGAGGGAGAGGAGGTATCAGCTGTGTTTTCTCAGTTATTGTTGAACACTGAGATGATAATATCACTGGGTGTTAATTACATTTTGTCAGAAAAAAATTGTAGTACTTTATAGTCAAACCTTCACATTAAACTCCACCCCTCCTCCAAATAAATAAAGTTCTTTCTTACAGCTTCTCGTCAGATTTTGAAAATAGGATGAATAAGAATGATGTTAAAATACATTTTTTTGGAAAGATGAGGCAGTTGTATACCTTATGGCCCCTTTTCTCATCCCTGCCTGAGCAGTGGGTTTAGACAAGATGACATCTAGAGATCCTTTCAAACTTCATTCTAGCATTCTGTTATTTATGGATAAGTACTTGTGTTTTGTTTTCTTGGGTTTTTTTTCTGTTCTTGTATCTTTCCCAAAGCAGTTTGTTACCCTTCAGCATCACTATGACCCAATATTTATGCAGTGGTATTACTTTTTTCCATGAAGGAATGATTGGGGCAGGGGGGCTGGGGTGTTGTTTTTTCCCCTCAAGCTTTGCACTGCCAAAAGAAAAGAACTCTTCAAAATCAAAGAGTAATGCAAAGTGCTTCAGTTTTACAAGGATCTGTAGTTGTATTTAAGTAGGGAAAAGCTATATTTATAATAACTGTTTGAGAAACCTCACCTTTGAATAGAAACAGGGAGGTAAAATTTTAGGACTTTTGTTTCTAGAGAGAAGAGATGAACATTGCAGTGAAGCTGTAAAGTAGCTTCTGCAAAATATGTCCCCCTAATGGATACTTGACTAATTTGTTTTGTTGTGGTTATGTGATTCCATTCTGTTGTCCCTGCTTTCTCCACTATTTCATGATGAAAAAGTCACAATTCAGTAGCAGAAACAAGTTATTATAGCACTGGCTTTTGTGACCTCTTTGCTTCAGTAATGAATCTTGAGAGCTTGATTAGAAGTGAGCAGCCCCAGAAGGCTGAAAGACAGAAGGCTGTGCGATGGGCCCAGCCACTGGGCTTAGGGCTGCCTTAGAGCTGTTCTGGATCAGGTCAGAGCAGCTTGAGGAGATCTGGTGTGTGCTGCCAGTTTGAATCCAGAAGGAGGAATGAGTGCCCCAGGTCTCAAAAGTCTTGGGCAATGTTAAAATGCTGAGATTGCTGGGCAGTACCATTAGAAAGGTCTCTGGTAGCTGTGCTGTCAGTGGTAGCTTCCCCAACTAGACAGAAGGACAGAAAAACAGGAGCACAGTACTCACTGAAGAAAGCATAGAGCAGTTTGTATTGCTTCCTCTGTGCTTTGATGAAAACTGGAACACAATTGTACGGAGTGGTGTGCTGGCTTACTGTACTGAGCTGTTGAAGTCGTGCTTGCAGAAGGTGTGTATCTTCTAACACGGAAGAAAAATTAGTTACTAGACTTTTGCATTTTAATGATGGTTGTTGTGGCTGAGGAAAACTAAGTCTTAGCTGCTGTTGATCAGCCAAGTTTTTAGTACATCTTTGACTGTAAAAAGTGGGAGTCATTTTCCTCAGCAAGAAAATTAAACCTCATGAACCAACTTTTATCCTATATGATAGGAAAGATCTTTTTCTTACAAAATAAAAAAAAATCCTACAGGAATAGGTAAAAGCAGTCTGCTCTACTAGAAGACTCTCAAAATATTTGTGCCTTTCTGTATTTTGTTCTAGTTCTGCTTTCTTCGTCTCTGGGACTGTTTTTTTCAACTCTATCAGCACCTCTATCTAGCAACCCTCATAGATATCCAAGGGTTTCTTTGTTGCAGAAGGATAGCACTGGGGAAGTGTTTCTCTTTTTGTGGCATCTAGGAATGTGCCCAGAAATTATTTTGTTGGATCTGAGCTAGGATGAAGTTTGACTATACATGCCAAAAAAAAAATTAGCACAAAACTCTTGAAATGGAGATCATAACTCTTGGGTTTTTTCCCAGTGATTGGGGACTAACACAAGATTGCACACTTGGTGTTGAGAGCGAGTGTTTGCTTTATATATATTCTACAGGAGGAACAAAATCTCTTAATACTGGAACATGAAGTGGTTCTAAATTACAGCTTTATTTCATTCTTTTAAGCTTCATAAGAACTCATATTCTTTCAAACTGACTCATTCATTTGAACTCTTCAATGCATCATCATACCATTTAAAGGTCTGTATTTGCTAACAGTCATCTCTGTGTGCTAAGGGATGTATTACTGTACGGGTCTCTCTTCTAACACATCTGACCCCTCAGTTGCAAAATAGGGCTCTGGACTTCTGTTTAAGAGTCTTCTTTCCTTGGCCATTTTTAGTATAATTCTGAGCTTTTACAAGCCCTTAGCAGCCTATCAGTAGTTATGTTGTAGCCCTTGTTTTAGTCCTTAGTAACTGACATGAACTTTGCTGAAATTAATATTTTAATAATTACAGATTTAAAAATTGTATTGTGTCTTGGAAGAAATTTAATTATTTCCAGAATACACTGAACTGTTTGGTGCTTATATTCATTCAATTACCCATGTGGAGTGTTTTCTTTAGCAGCTCTTTAGTTTTGGACTTGTAACTTTTTCCTAATGCAAAAATTGCTTCCTGGAGCACTATTAATAAAGAAAAAGCCATGTATTAATAAAATGTATACTCAACAATTATGTATTTTGACTTTTGTGTCTTCACAGAACCATTCTCATGATAATTTACTAGACGCTAGTGACTCAAAGAAACAAGCAGCTAATCAGCACAACTACCGTACAAGATATGCAGTAGAAGAAACTGCAAGGCCTGCTGAAGAGTTGGAAAATGGACACAGTTCTTCAGATGTAAGATCCTTATTCCTGAGGCAGTCTTACATATTCCACTTCTACTCATTAAGCTGCTGCTTCAGCTAATGAAACATTGTTTCTAGTGGAAATTCAAGTTACATTTTTCATTGTGCGTTTCCTTTCACCTCTTAAAAAAATTATGTTGTATTAGGTTTTCACTTGCTGTTGTATATGTTCAGCTTTGACTTGACAAAGGAGAAGAATTCTCATTTGTAAGGGTATTTTGCAAAGTATTTGTGCAATTTGTAAGCCTAGTCAGTATCGCCCACTCGACCTAACAGTGTGGTCACCACCTTTAGGTGATCTTGCATGAACAGGGAGGTTGGATAATATGACCTCCAGAAGTCCCTTCCATCCTCAATCATTCTGTGCTTCTGTAACTACAGTAGAGAATGAGTGATGAGTACATAAATTTCATATTGGGTTTTTATTTGATATTGAAAAGATGTGGAAATACTACATTAAAAAGACTTGAAATAATTTTTGAGAAGGTGAGCTAGACTTGTCAAATGGTGATGCAAAATGCTGCTCTACACTGTGTCTGGCGAGGCACATATAGCTTCATGCTTCTTTGTATAAGTCCACTAAAGTAAAGGAACTATCTGCAAACTAAAATTTCTTTTTAACATAAAGCTTCTAGAATGTTGTATGTTTATCACACAAATAAAACCTAGAAAAGTATTCATTGTATTGTCCTATAATATAACTTGAGCTCTAAAGAAAATGTTTTCTTTTTCTCTGCCTCCCCCTCTGTCCTTCCCCAATGCCCTCTCATCTCCTTATTAGGAAGGGGAAGTAGTTGTTGCCAGTGGTGGAACATCAGAAGATGACGAAAGAGCATGGCACAGTGATGGCAGTTCTAGGTAAGTGACAGTATATATACCTTACAGAGAAAATTCTTGCTGAAAAATCTTTAATAGTTTTTGCTGTAAACAGTTAATGAGTAATAACTAACACTTGTGCAGATTTAGAAGAAAAAGTGAACAAGAATATGAAACTTTCAGGATTTAATTTTCAGTCATATTGCTAACTAAAATTTAGGAAGGTTTTGTCCTTGTTTGCTGGAAGCAGAATTGTTTTACGGGAAGGTATTTATTTTCAGGCACACAAACACTTGAGGCAGGTAGTAGTAGTTTTCTATGACTCTGTCTGATCTGTGATCCTTGGTTTGAAATTAGAGGGTGAATAAAGCATCCTTTATTTTTTTGTTCAAAGCTATTCAAAACCAGAAGTCTTGAAAACAATATCCAGACTTCAGTGTGTATCATCTTGAATTGATGAAGTAAACAGGGTGTTTACTTTGAGAGATGCTATAAGTGGAGCTTCTTGCAAGACCAAATGATGTCAGGACTTTTTGTTTACTACCATTTAAATTGTAGATAGAATATAGGGTTGTAAGGATTAGGGTTTTGACTATTAAAATATTGTAGTTAGCTAGACTGTTTTCTTTAATCTTTTATTTGGTTATATTATGTAATTCAAAATTTTAAACTTTACAGTTTTAATTCCTTTTTTCTTTGTTATATCATATGTAGTGACTATTCTAGTGATTATTCTGACTGGACGGCAGACGCAGGAATCAATTTGCAACCACCAAAGAAAATTCCTAAAATTAAAACAAAGAAAGCAGAAAGTAGTTCAGAGGACGAAGAAGGACCTGAAAAACAAAGGAAGCAAATTAAAAAGGAAAGGAAAAAGGGTATTGAGGAGAAAGATGGACCATCAACATCACCAAAGAAGAGGAAACCCAAAGAGAGAAAACAAAAGGTTAGATGTTCTTGGTGTATTACAGGTTGCTTATTCCTGCTGTCTTAGAAATAATTGAATGAATGATTCAGTTACATATACAACTTAATATTGTCTAATTTTAAAACACATCATGACTTTCACTCATAACAAATGATAATTAAAGACTCTTGCAAGTCAAATGATAGATGGCTATAATGACACGTTTGACATAAGGACAATTTCTGATATCCTCATCACTCTCCTTGCTCACACCAGAAACTTCATTTCTGTGGAAGCAGAGTATTCAACCTCCAATACAATCAAACATTGATATGACATGCCAGTATTTTTTACAGCTGTGCTGCCTTGTCTCCCCATATAATTGCACTTTCTTTTAGATCTGCACAATGATGCCATTGTTTTTTGTCAGTTCTGTGATATATGATATCTGCATTATGCTGGCCACTATACCTCCATCAAGGCAAATACGACTTTATCAGGATTTTGTTGTTGTCTGTGTTTTGTTTGCTTTCTTATATAATGTAATTTCAGTTTAGATCAGTACATAGAAATTTTCAGGGACTTCAGTTATTTTCAGTGTGTTTTTTGAGAGGTGGTTTTGATTTTGTTAGATCTGAAAACATCACTCTTCTTTCTTTACCGAGAGCAGAAGTGATCTGGTAGATACTAATTGTTTTTGTAAACTTATAGCGTCTATTTTTGCAATACCCAAGGATGCTAGCTGTATCATCTAAACTAAAAAATTATATTTTGTTTATTTATAAGGTTAGGAGTCCTCAGCATTCCTTAAGATCATTATTTCAGTGTTTTAGCCCTCATTAGAAGGTAGACTGACAAACAGCTGTTTGAACACTCAGATTGGCACAGTGTCAGTGCCACACTGTGAATTTATTGTGAATCTCTATGGCATGCAGGATGTCAGGTGGTAGTCTTTATTCTTTGTTTAGACTACTTTTTGTTTATTGTGCACAGTCATTAGTTGTATTGTGAATACTAATAGTATGTTGGTATTTACACAGTTTGAAACCAAAGAAGATGGGAAAAACAGATGATGGAGGGCTTTTTTAATGATTGAAATCTCTAGTTTAGTTTCTTATTACAAAATAAAAAACTGGTTGACAGCCTAGTAGTTCCACTGAAATTAAAACTAAACTGAGTGTTTTGGGAATCTTGCATCCATTTTAGTCCCAGTTATTGAGATGCAGGACGTCTTTGATTCAAGAAGTATCAGGCCTAAATATTTCAGACTTTTAAAACTGACCTGCTTATTTCTTGAGTCACAAGAAAATATAAGGCTGAAAGGAACTGCAGAAAATCATCTTCTTTCCTCTATCCCTAGGTAGCATTAATTATACCTGTCATTTCTGACAGATGATAGTCTTTGAAGTTTCTTTTGGTGGACATTTGACCTCCTTACTGAGAAGAGAGCACACAGGCCTTTCTGGTAGAAAGTTCTTCCTCATTCTGATCTTGATTCAAAATTAGGGCTTTTCATTGAGGAAAGAAGTTTTGGCTGTCTTTGTAGCCACACACAGAATCTTAGAAATTAAGAAAGGAGTAGAGAAAAATTGGCATTCATCTCTATTAATGCATGGGCTTCATGATCTTGAATGGTGCTTGCATTTCTAATCCCCCTCTACCAAAAGTCAATCTAAAAAATGATAGAACAGTGAAGAAGGACAAGGAAGAATCACTCAGGAAGATCAAAAGTACAGAATTTTTTTTTTCCTTAGGGCAGACACAGAGTCTGACTGTTAGAAGGGAGATAAAACTATCGCGGTTTAGAAAGGAATAAATGCAGAATGATTTCCTTCCTTATTTTGTTACAGTGAGATGTAGAACCCAATGACAGGGACATGAAGCTCATTAATGAGCTGTTTTCCCATTCAGCATCCCCATGCCCCCCACTAAGCAAACAAACACCCCAAACCCACCGGAGCATGTAGTCAGGTAGTGGAACTAATTACTAAAGGATTTAGTAGAGTTGCAGAAATTATTTAATAAAGTCACTGGGAGTAGTCCCTTCCTACTGCATAACTAAGATCAGGCTTGGCTTCCAGAAAGTTTTAAACTGATGATTAATGTGTACAGATGTAACAAGGGAAGGTTCTCTGGTTAAAGGCCGTTTCTTACCTTCCCGTAATTCACCACTTAGCTAGACACTTTGCTCTGATGCAGTGTATCAGTTTTTTGCAAGACAGACCTGCTTGAACTTCAGAATTCATGAAGTGCTTGTATGTTATTGATTTATTACAATAGAGAGGTTCTGTTTTGATTTTTTTTTTGGTGGGCTTTTTTTCTATATGTATGCTTTTTTCCTGTGATACTCGCTGGTGTGCTCATCAAAGTACTACTTGTCATGTGAAACCACACTTGAATTTGTGTAATGGAATTACATGAGGCATATCCTATTTGCAGTCTGGAGATGTAGTGTCCTCCATCAGTGGCTGTATGGAGTGGATTTCTGTACAGCCATCCAGGGTTGCTTTCTGTACACACACAAGATCCTGTTAGGCATTTCAAAGCAGCCTTGCTTGAATGGTTGTACAAACCCCTGCTCTATCTGTCCTATTAAAAACAGACAAGCGGTGTGCACCTAGGACAAGCAACTGCAGGGAATGTCATTGCTTACAACTATGTGATGTGGAAATACATTCTGAAAATGCAGTTCCACAGAACTTTATAGTAAATATGCTAGTAGGTAATGTGGATGTATCCGATCCAGGTCATTTTCACACGATTTATCTCATAAATCTCTTCCTCCTTGTTTTGTGCAAGGTTCCCTAATTGGAGGCAGCTGTATAATTTAGTGCCGTTTTGGCCAAGGCAACCAAGTGAATCAGGGTAAAGAGGACGACATACTTCCATTTTTTTCTTTCTGAGCATGAGACATAGTTACTGGACTGTTATTAAATTCAGTTTTTGTTAGAACTCATCCCCACACACCCCGTAAAAAAACTCAAAAGGTGGTTAAGATTAATCCTCACACCAGCAATAATTTCATACTAATCTTATGTGTCTGTTTTCTTCAGAGGCTGGCTGTAGGAGTTCTGGCAGAAAATGGTTTGACGCTGGAAGAATGGCTGCCTTCAGCATGGATTACAGACACTGTTCCTCGGCGGTGCCCATTTGTGCCACAGATGGGGGATGAGGTATTGCAGTTACTTTTCCCTGTGTCCTTGCTTCTTTCAGCTTGTTTTTGCCTTTTTTATTTTCATCTGCGCATTTTTTCCCCAGAGACTTAAAATCAAAATATTTTGGATTTTCTTAAAAAGATTCTTTGATCTGGCTAAAATTTGCTTTCACTTCCTTGTACTTAGAAAATATTCTGCACAATCTTTCTTTGACTTTTTATTATTATTACTCCTTGTGGTTGCAGTAGTATTCCTTCTTGTACGGTATTCAGTGTGTTAATTTCCTTATGACACCTGTAGACAAGCTGTGTGAGGTGCTTTATGTCATGAAAATATTCCTATTTTGTAGAGTACTTGGTATGCTGAAGAACAGGTAAGAAATCAAATATGAAATTAGGTCTGGAAAACATACTTCAGATTCAGACTTGAAGTAAAAACCAAGAATTAAGCCTCCTGGGTAATGCTGTGGGTTTTTTTGCTTGGTGTGATTGTTTTGAGTGGACAGTGTAATTTTTAAAAAAATCATTTATTCTGAAGAAAAACTCTGTTATTGTCGTTATCACTTATGTTCCTGATATGAGAAAACTTCTGCTAGTCTCTTACAACGGAAAACCACAAGGAAAGTTTTGCATATATGTATTTTATACAAACCAGACTGTAAATACTTTGTAAACATGACCCAGCTGTCCGTAGCTAATACAGTAGCAAAAGGACACCCACCAGTTTCTACTTTGGAATATGTAGCAAATGAACATTACAGTGAATTGTATGAATAAGTAGTTTTGGATAGAATGCAGTCTTGAAAGGCAGAGTCTGTGCATGTTTCTTAAAACCCCCCTCAGGTTAAAATAAGAGGAAATAGCTGGCTTATGCTGTAATGGGCAGTGTCTTGTCTCCTTGGGGAGCAGCATGTTTTCTGAGTTGCTAAAGAATTGTTGTATAGCTTACACTTTCAGAATGCTGTTGGAGAAATACTTGACATAGTGGCAAAGTTGATTAACTTTGTTCCCAAGCTAAAGCTTTTTGTGGGCACCACCTTAGAAACTGAATCAGAAGCAGAGGTTGCATGTGCAAGGAGTTTTGTTTTTACTGGATCACTTCACTGGTCCAGTTCATAGCACAGCTATGCAAAAATTACATTGGCGAGGGAGGGAAGGAGCATTTTAAGTTGAGATGCAATGAGAGAAAATGCTTATGGATTTATACCCTCCAGTAAGCATGTTTTGGAGACTCTGCTGCTCAAAAGATCAAATCCAAAAAAATATATTTGGTGCCTGATACCATCTGGATACAGTGAAGCAGCCAAGGATTTATCAGTACCATACTGCTCAGGAGACTTTAACATTGTATTAGTTTAGTAAGATAAACTGTTGTGTTTGATTTGGCACCTGCTGAATAGCATGTACCATGTGTATTAGGAATATCTGAGTAGAGTGCATCCTTGTGCTGAAAATGCTTTATATGGGAGAACAGGAAGTTTCCTGTCCTGTGCCTAGAAAGTAGGAATAATTATACCAATAGAGAGTATGTTTGTAATCTAGCTGCTCTGCCTGCAATTCTGTCTCTGATACTGCCTTCCCCAGATTTACTTAATGTGTGAAAAGAAGTTTTCATCTGGAAAGTTACTTTTGAGATTCACAGAAATGAAGGATTGGTTTAATTAGAGAAGTGTTGTGAGAAGAGATATTGTGTGACCTTCCAACATTTTGTTGGATGGTAGGTATGTTTTGTAAGATTTGGGAGGAGAGATATTTCAAATTTGTTCTCAAGCCGTACAAACAAGTAAGAAAAAACAGTAGTGCTATATTTAGTTACACTTAGTGCATAAGAATAGTGAGTACCACCCCATTTCCCTTTCTGGGTAGTGCTGTTTAACAGATCTCTGACATGAGTCTTGAGGAACAGTGGAAACCCCAACCAGAGAGATGGGGCTGCAACTTCCCAGTCTGAATATCCAAACACAAGGTGTGTTTGTTGGCCTGTTCTGCATTAACACGATAAAGAACAGTTTTACAGTTTTTTTACTAAAAACATACAGAAGTAGGAATTAATCAAGAATAAAAATATTATTTCCTAGGAAAAGACATGAATTCTTTTTGTTCAGGTATCTTCTCAGTTTGTTCTTCTGACAGAAGATGCAATGCTCAGAGCCATTTGCAAAATACAGAATATTTTACTTCTGTAAACAGTGGGTTGAATTTATGTAGTGGTTTTGCAGAAACACTAAGTGTAGCAGAGATTGTTTGTAGCCTGTGCACTTTTTTTGTTTTGATTCACTGGAAGGTATGGGAAACAATCTTTACAATGTTGAGAGTGTAATGTAAAGTGGCCTTATTTCAGATTTGTCTCAGCAGCCTCTGTTCCTTTTCCTGACAGATAGATTCTGACAGTCCCTAAGAGATTCTCACTGCTTCTGTGCCTTTTATAGCTGTTGTGTGTTTTGTCCCTATGAGGATATTGTGCATATTGAATACCCTGAAACCAGATTTTAAAAAAATGGGATGTTGAATTGTTCTCCATTTAAAAAAGTTAAAAATTGCCATGTGACACTAAAAGCTCAGTACCTGTTAATGTAGAAACTTGGTAGACAATTCTTTTCAATGTTTTATGATATAAGAAAAAAGCAGGTAGAAAGACAAATATTAGTGTGTTTATTTGTATGTTTTAAAACTTAGAGGGATTTCTGCTCTGCTTTTTTTTGTTGTATTGGACCTTTACATGAAAGCTATCTTTTCTTCATGCTATTAGATGGAAATCCCATGTTGGGACACTTACAGAGGATCTTTTATTTGGCACGCATTGTACCAAGAATACAGCCATTTATCAGATTTTGTTCTAGGTAGTTTGTGGAACCTCTGTTTTGCATTTCAAATACATTCCTTGAATACATCTTTATGGGTTTCAGCTTACTACCTCATTACAGTGATGGCTTATAATAAAAGCATTAATCCATGTGGTACCATATACAATAAGATCAAAGTAGAACTGTTAGACTCTGGATGTCTGAACCATGGAAATTTATACTGGAAGGATTAAAAAAATTATTAAGCACTGGAAATGTCAATTTTAGTTTGTTCATGCCTTTGTTAGGGTATTTTTTCAGTGATATGGAAGCAAACACCAAAATCTTACCAGAACAATAACAGACTTTTTCTTCTAGAATATATTTCTTCAAAAAAGATAAGCTAGATAGTGAATTTAGTGATACTTGATGGTTAACTTAGGGCTGTCCTGTGATGAATAGTGATGAATAACCAGGTGGATTAGTGGAATTCTTGTTGCTGTCATTGAGCTGCTCTGTGGTGCAACAATAAATGAATGGTTTTGTTCCTGATTTTGTTTTGGTCTCACATGTAATTTAGGGTATTTTGTTCATACAGAAAATAGTGTTCTAAGTCTCTTCTGCTTTTTTTTTTGTATATGTTACTATAATAGCTTTTAAAATTCCTCCACTTAATTTTTTGAGAACCCATGACTTTTGCAGGAAAGCAGACTGAAAAGTTGATGAAATAGAAAGTACACACATTGTATGGCAGTGGCTTGTTAGCATTTCAGCTCCTCGGAGTCTTTGTAGGATAACTGTCACATTTCACTTTTAGGTCTACTATTTCCGACAAGGTCATGAAGCATACGTTGTAATGGCCAAGAAGAACAAAATATATAATATTAATCCCAAGAAACAACCATGGCATAAAATGGAATTGCGGGTATGACTTCTTTTTTGTTTATATCTTAATATAAAAAAAAGTAGAAACTAACTGGAAGTAAGTCCTTGATACCAATAAATCTAGTGCTCTTAATATTGTAAAATAAGGGGGAAAATTTAACTTAATAGTCAAAGGAAATCAGACCTTAAACTGTACTACTTTTTGTATCTGCTTGAGCAGATGAGATGGTTATACTTCATGGCAAAATATTTTTCAAATGTACTTCATTGTGAAATAATAGCTAGTTGTGGAAGACTAAATTTCATATTCTTGATTTTGATGTGATCTGGCAGATATATAGTACATTCAATATACCCATATTTTCATGTTTCAGAAAGTTATTTCAATTAACTTCAGTGGTGGTACATAGTATTTTATTTATTCTAGGAGCAAGAGCTGATGAAAATAGTTGGGATTAAGTATGAAGTGGGATTGCCTACTCTCTGCTGTCTTAAACTAGCTTTTCTTGACCCTGATACGGGTAAACTGACTGGAGGAGCCTTCACCATGAAGTAAGGAAAGCAGTATTGTATGCAAATTGCAGTTTTCTTGGAGGGGGAGGGCCAGGGGGGTGTTAAGGTTGAAAGGTCAATGATGACAGTAATATCTACATTGTGCTTTCCAAGTGTTGCATTCGAAGTATTCATATTTTTATGTAAGTGCTTTGTTATGCTTTTTGCTGTTTTATCGCTTAATAGTTATGTGTTCTGTTGTAATTAGGTACCATGATATGCCAGATGTCATAGATTTCCTAGTTTTGAGGCAACAATTTGATGATGCAAAGCATAGGCGATGGAATATAGGTGAGTTGTGGGGAAAGTTGTGTGCTGTGGTTCTGTTTGTTTTTCTAAGTTTCTACCTATTGTCATGATAACATTCTTAAAAATAGGTTATGGTAAATAAATCCTAATACTGTGCTGAAGTCAGAAAGTAAGCTCTGTCCATTGTTAGCTGGGGAGTTCTACTTTGTCCTTGACCAAAGTGGCAGCAAGTAAGCAAATAGTGAAGGTGATCTGTAAAAGAAAGTGCAAAGAAAATGTCAGTTCTATATTTGCAGAGAGAATAGTTGGGGATAGGTTTTAGGAATATGGTGTTTATCTCTAGCTGATAACTTCTTGTAGCATATATATTGTTTGTATCTATTTTTTTAATTGAAGGCCCTCCTATGACTGCATTGCTACTAGGATTATTTTTTTTTTCAATTTCTGAAATATCTGCTGAAAATATGGAAATTTTTCAAAAAAAAAATTGGAAACTTTTTCAAAAACTGGAAATTGAGTTCTAGATTGTACAAAGAGTACTCTTTCCACTTCCTTAGACTTTTTGAATTCTGTTCTAAACCCTGTGATTTAGCTTCATTGAAGCACGTATAGTTATAATTGCTGCCAAGTGATGAGGGAATGACTTGGATTCTTTTTACTTTGCCTGTGCTCTGTTGTTTGAGAGTACTGGATGCTGGAAGAATGCCCATGACTTAGGTCCTCCAGTCAGATTTATTTCCTAGTCATCTTTTCCATATGAGGACAAAGATCACCTTCCAGCAATGGAGTAAATTAGTCTCCTGTCCTTTGATATCCTTAGGTTGTGTGCCTTAGCAGTAGATGTATAAATTACATAATGGCATAGGAATAAGTTCCGTATCATCTCATATTTCACTCTATGTTGTCTGAAAACACAGCTCATCTTCAGTTCTGTGGGGAATTTGGTAAAGACCTTAGGCTTCTGATCCAATAAGAAATATAAACCTTGATTTCTTCTTCAAAGATTATTTCAGTTTAAAGATCTCTTAAGTGACAAGGTTGATCAAGATCTACTCATATGTCACTAAGCTTTGCTCTTTCCTCATGGTTATGGATCTGTGGTCTTGTCCTCCTCTGCTGTGCCATGTTTTTGCACAAAATCATGGCAGCAGCAGAAGAACGATTGCCACAGTTTCTTTGTGAATAGCCTAGCCAGGCTTCCTGGGCTGGCAACTGTATTTCAAGAAATTTGCAGTCTGGAATAAACTGAAGCTACACAGAAAGTACTGGGAGTACCAGGACCTTTTATTGAGCTTCCAATGTAAATACTGTGAATTTTTGTAGTTGTTTGGGTTTTGTTTGTTTTAGGGAAGAATATTTGCTCATCTATTTTTTAATATTAAATTTATATTAATGTATGAATCCTTTTAGAAGGAACAAACATAAGCGTGAGAAAGTACAAGTTCTTATTTGTATTCAGATTCTATTTATTGCATATCTTTATCTTACTATAATTTAACTTTGAGTTTAATATTTGGGCTGAAAGCTATTCCAGTAGTATTCCTGCAACTTCAGCTATATGTCTTAGATGTGCATACCTGTCTCTTACATAGCAGCCACTGCAAGTTCAACATACATTTTATGTTATCTTCAAGCAAACATTATGTGTGGATATGCACTTCTGGAAAATTCCACTGGAGCTGCCTTCTTGTAAGAGATTTCGGACTGCCCTCTGTATAGATGAGGTGCACAGAGGACATGGGGGAAGTAGTGATTCAGGAGATGGTTCTTTCAATCACATTGTTTTCTGCTTTAGCATTCTGTCTGTAGGAATGCTGTGGCCCTTGAGAACTCAGAAGCAGCTGCCAGTATATGCCCCTTCAAGTGGTTTTGATCTGCTTAATGTTCAGCTTAGTGAAGTCACTCAAGGTTGAACCTACGCACGTTTCTTTGTAAAACTGATCACTAGGGAAGGCTGTATTGGAAGACTAATTTTATAGCTCTTCAGAAAATAATTTATTCTTTTAAAATAAAGCATCAGCCCTTATTTACATTTTTGATCTTGCATTTCAGATATTTCTGGTTTACTTGGTCCTATTCAGCACAATTAGAAGCTTTTTAGAAGCTTATTGATAGAAGCTTTATAATTATCCTGGAATTACTTGTGATCCATTAAATTAAAAAAACCCAAAACAGTAAAGAAAGCAGACCGTTTTTGAGAATATATTTACTTCCTATTATTTCAGACAACTTCAGCAAGCATTTGGACAGAGGGTGGATGTATTGAAATAGAAAAAATACTACAGCTGTTGGGAGTGTGTATATATTAGAATCCTATGAACATAAAAATGTGTTCTTAAAATCTCAGATTAAATTACATTTGTTCCTGTATTGAACTGAATACTATGTAAGAATTGTTTCTAAATTTTGTAGCATATGTTGTATAAAATGTTAGCATTTATGATGTTGCGTAATACATGCATTCTCATGTGTAATTTTTTTTAATAATGCTTCTGACCTTTTTTCTCAGCTCTGTGAATGTTTTGTGGTAGTGAAGCAATTGCAAGTCACAGTAAATTACTTTGCTAACCTTTTGAGCAAGCTTTAATAAATTTTATTCTATTATCAGTCAGATTGCCTGCATAGTGAAGGGAATGAACCTCTTGAGTTACATTTGCATCGCTGAAAAAGCACTTCAGAAACTAAGGAGGATGAGCTCAGCAGCTTGTAAAATATTCCCCATACAGAAGTGTCATAGTACTCAGTTATCTTAAGGTAGCATGTAGTATTGAACGCAAGTAGATTTGAGTCTTAAAGGAGTCTTAAAGTTAAAGCATTGAAATGTCTTACCTTTGATGTGAAATGAAGAAATAAATTCATAAAAGAATATGTAGGTAGATTTGCAAATTGTTGTTTTTCTAAAATGCCATATTAACTTTCATTTTGGTTAAAAAACAATCTTCAGAAAGAATTCAGTAGTTTTGTTTTTTTTTTAACTGAGCATTGACTCATGCTTGCCTGCTGAGGCTGTAAATGTTCCAAAGGATTTCTGTATTCAAGATCAAGCCAAATATATCTAAAACCTGCTTTTCTTGGGAGGGTAACATGCCTTATATTAATGAAATTATTTTATGTTCTTACTTAGGTGATCGTTTTAGGTCAGTGATAGACGATGCTTGGTGGTTTGGAACAATTGAAAGCCAGGAACCTCTTCAGCCTGATTATCCTGATAGCTTATTTCAGTGCTACAATGTCTGGTTAGCAAATTTATCTTCAATTTTTTTTATGTTAATTAGTTACTTCATTTGAAATACTGACTGAGAAACTTGCTTTCATTAAATTCAGTCATGCATCTCTCTGTACTACTTTACTATAATAGCCTGTGGTATATAAATTAAAGTTATGTTACAAACATTAAATAATTACATTGTTGAAGCAATATTAGTAGATAATTTAAGTGTGGTTATTTTTAAGCTGGGACAATGGTGATACTGAGAAGATGAGTCCTTGGGACATGGAGCTGATACCAAGTAACGGTATGTTACCTTAATAATATAATTTGCTTTACAAGTGTATTTTAAGAAGAAAAAAATGTTATATGGTATGATAGTTTTTGGGGGTAGTGAGAGGAAGGCCCACAAATGATTTCTGTTTAAAGAATGTCTTTAAATCAATTACTGAACTAAAAGTGAATCAAGATAAAAGAACTGCCATGCTAGATAAACTGAGTGATGTTGAAAGTAGACAGAAATACAAAAATTACTATAGATAATGTACAATTAAACTTACCTCTTGGTACAGTTAGGAAGGACTGAAGATAACCCATGGTCTAGGTCAGCTTGAGGACACTGGCTGCTCTAAGACATGTCAGCATTCCTGCAGACATTCAGTGCATTGCAGATGCAACCTATGCCTGTGAGAGAGTTTGGTAAGAGTAAGATTTTTCTCCTCCTCTGGCCCAGCACATGTAGCAGATATACATGCTGCAGAGTGGGCAGCATAGCATGGACACTGTTCACATGTTCACAGACAAGAATGTAGTATTTCTTCTTACATAGATTTTTGGTTTGTTGGTTGGGTTTTTTTAAGACTTCATAGAACTCTGGTTAAGAAACAAAGTAGAATCAGCATTTCTTCCATGTGTTTTCCTTGAAATATTTGATAATTTTGTCTCTCAAAAATAACCATAAATAATTCTTAATTATTTTAAGTTGTAAATATGCTCATTTCAGCTTTTTATTTTGGTTCAAACCTTCTTTTAATAGGTACCTCTTTGTCATAAGTAAAATACAGGTGTTAGAGTGATAACATTACTAAAATAAATATTTAAAATAGACAGCCCCTGTTTACTTTTCAGTAGAGGCCAATTCCTGTTGTCTTAAGAATGAAGAAACCATTTTCAGATAAAAGATAGGTACTGCTTAAGATGACTAAACCTGAACCTGATTTTTTTTTCTATAGTCACAAATATTGATACTTGTTATACCTTACAAATTGTTAAGAGGACTGCTTAACATCATACATTGAACATCTGCTGTTACATTATAAATTGTCAAAATTGGTAGGTCCTCAAGGATGCTGAGGTGATAACACTGTTACTTTGCATGCTCAGGAACTCTGGTTTTAGCATTTCAACTCAAAACTGTGACAATGTAGAACACTACCTGGAGAATGTTTTAGCAGAAATGTCAAAGTTATCTTAAAATCTCTCTAAAAATCATCTGCCATTCCTTACCAAAACAACTTATTACTAAGAATATTGGGTTTTAAACACAAAAGAACTCCAAAACCAAACCACAAATTTTAACTGGGATGAGTGGCTCAATTGATTCTAAAAGAAATTTTACAATTAGCTATTTGTAAGAGGATAAGTCTTTCTTCAGGGAGGACTACTACACCAAAGTGCATTATAAAGATTTAAATGCAACACAGGATAATATACCAAAAGGATACTGGATACATCCAAAATGTCTTTGAGCAAATCAAGAACTATGCATTTCTGAAAATGATTTCATGGTAGCTTTGATTTACAGGTATATGTATCACACACAATACAAACATTCATGTTTTATTTAATTTTCATATTACATTCCAGCTGTATTTCCAGAAGAGCTGGGAACTAGTGTTCCTTTAACTGACGATGAACGTAGAACACTGCTCTACAAACCTCTGGATGGAGAGTGGGGTTCCAGGACTCGAGATGAGGAGTGTGACAGAATTATTGCCGGGATAAACCAACTAATGACTCTAGGTAAATTCTGAATAATACAGGAAATGTTTTTGATTTATATTTTTCACATGCTGATCATGTGCACTTCTGAAATTACCAAAATAATTGTGATAAAATACACCTCTTGATTAATTAGAGGTGTATTTTAACTATTAATTATTATTATTAACTATTAATTATGTTTCTCATTGAACATTATAAAAGTTTTTATATAGTGAGTACTTATGAAACCTAAATTTTTTCCTGTTTCCCAAGGTAACTGTTTCCTTTTGGTAGATAATTTGACATATGCTAAGGGTTTGAGTTTTACACGTTAGAAGCAAATACTTGGTTTTTTAACTTTAGCTACCAGAATTTCATGTTGGGGTTAAAATTAAAACCATTATGATTAAGAGAATATTAACTACATTACAGACAAATGGGGGGAAGAATAAAAAGAATATATTTACTTAGATAACGAATACCTATGTGTGGATTTTCCTTGTATTAGCCTTTTCTAATTCCTGATTTCTTCTCCACATTTCCTTAATTATGCAAAATATTTAGGAAAAAGTAAGTGATTACCTTAAGAAAGCTACTTTCTATTTGGTTGTAGATCAATTATTCTTTACATAGCTTCTCAGAAAGTAATTGTTAAAATGTTTGACAAATCACTCCAAAATTTACCTGATCAAAGCTGGATGTCTGGATAGAGATCCATGAGTAAATATAGGGTGAATTAGAAGTCTTCTGTATGTCTTTATGGGGATCAAAAGGTGTTAAATCAGCAGTCTTAGATTTTGGGCTAACAGTGGTCATGAATTAAATATAAAAGTTGTCACAGATACTTTAACTGATTTTTGAAGCACTTAATGCAAGGTAAGACTTATGCTTCAAAAAAGCCAAAAAACTTAACTCTTGAAATAATTCTGACTACCTGCATATGCCATATGGTTTCTTTGATGACATACTGCATAAGAAGCCTCCCTTTGCTTCTTAAACAAAGGAATTATCTGTACAGTGTAGTAAAACAAATTAGAGATTTATGTTTAAGAAAAAAAAAGTGAGAAAATGAAATTTGGGCTGTTTTTGCTGTTCCCTCTAAGAGCAATGGTTTTACAGTTTGCATTATGATATACGACAGACCGCTTAGTTTGGGATTTAGCTATAGCATGTGTGGTGATGCATAGTGGTACAAAGTAGAAGTTGCTAGAACATTCAAAAGAATAAGGAAACAGCTTTTAGAAGAAGAGCAGTCTTTTTAGCAACAGCATGTTTTCTGTTTTTAAAGACTCTGGAGAATTTTAAAGGTGGTTTCATTGTTATGTATTGCAGTATTTTTCCTTGAGATATGTTAGAATGATTTGTATAAGCCCTTGTAATGCTTGTAAGCAGAGGAGTGAAATGGCAAGATTGTTTAGGTGCACAGAGTTAAATTGCTCAGCAGTCCTCTAGCACTATATTGGATTGGTTTTGGAAGGCTTCTTTGCTTTTAGGTAGGTACAGGAAAGAGTGTTTCTGTTTTACTTTGGGTGTAGATTTTACCCATATCTTACAGAAACTGAAATAACACTGTAACTTTTATGGCAGGAATTTAATGCATTGCTTTGTTTGAAGATGTGAGAGTGGCAATATAAAATGAAATGAAACAAGCCTGTGCTGTAAATAATGATACTGAATTGCATGCCTTCATCTGTATATAATTTTTATACTTTTCAAGTGTGTATATTATATGTGCACTTGCTGTGCCTCTGGGGAATGTGGTGCTTCGTGCATAACAGAATGGGCACCCAGTCACTGCAGCAATGGTATGTACAGCACACACCTCAGCAAGCATTCTAAACAGAATATCAGAAATAGTTTGGAATATCTAGAGTAATTACTGTTATTTTTGGGAAACTGCTGTGCAATTTCAAACCTGAAGAAATAGCATATATTGCAGGGGGGTGAATGTCAAAACTGCTGTGAGACTTTGTGATATATAACACTGGGAGTTTTGTGGTTTGTTTGTTTCTTTTTTTCATCTAGATATTGCTTCTGCATTTGTGGCACCTGTGGATCTCCAAGCTTACCCAATGTATTGCACTGTTGTGGCATATCCCACAGACCTCAGTACCATCAAGCAAAGACTGGAAAGCAGGTTTTACAGGTTAGACCCAAGTCTCAGTTCTGCTGTGATCTACCAGCAGCTGTATTTTTGGTAGCTCTTTGTCTTGTCATACCAAACTAGAAGCTGGGCACGGATGTGCGCTTTTACTCTCTTCCATCTTCTATCCTTGATCTAGGTTTCTGTTTTCTAAAAGTCTAAAAAGAATTCAGCATCTCCAAAATGTATTTTAGAACTACATGGCATTCAAATTCCTGATTATGCAAATGATTTGTTTCCTGTGAGATTCAAATTGCAGGGTTAGTAAAATGACTTTTAGTCCAAAGAATTAAGTTTCCACTCTATAATTTTTTAAAATACTTTTAAAATAATTTTAATAAGAGAAACCTTAAAAATATTTCAAGTGGTTTTTTGTCCTGATGTCCTTTAAAAAATATTGTTGCATTATCAGTTAAGCAGCTATGCAGAATGTGACTTCTTAAGTTATTTGTGTTGAACTTCTGAGTTGAACAGCAACAAAAATAAGTTTCTACTTTTTGATACCATCTTGATGTCTTCCTAAACTGTGATTGCAATTGCTGTGTGTTTTTTCCTTTTTTTCCTTTTTTTAAGTAAATATCTATGTAGAAGTATAGTTCTTTTACTTCTGTTTCCTTGAATTCTTGTTCTATTTCTTGTTTAAAACTCAGTGTCGCTTTAGTTTGTTTTGAATAAATATGGATAGCATTTTGTTTTGGGCCAAATTTCAAAGTTCATTTTCAGTGCTCTATACATGCTAAATGAAGATTGAATTCTAAACTAAATTTGCTTTTTCATTTTCAGAAAAGGACTCCTGGTTTTTATCATTGTATTGCAATATTGAACTTATATTGTTCCGTGTTTATTGTGTGATATTGATTGTGGAGATAATCCAGCTTTCTCTTCTATAATGCGCTTCTTTGCTGTCAGATGGAGAGAAATTTTTGCTGGATTTTGTTTCTCTTGTGTCAGAAGAGTAAACAGGTATTTTTGGTAATCAACACACCTTCAATAAATTGGTTTTTTTTTAGTTTGCAATATTGCCAAGGCCCAGTTAGGTAATAAGCAACCACCATGTGTTGTGCTTTTCAGTGAATTTTTTTTTTGTTTTTTTTTATATTTTGTGGATTGTTGACATCACTTGATTTTTGGTACCTTTTCATGAGGCTTACCTTAAAACAGTAAATTCTGTGCTGTCGGAGTATTTACTATCTTATTATTTCAGCTTTTTTAGATTTGGATCTATTTTTTTCAGTTATTTGCTTTTGTGCATAATTTTTATAATGTGGCTATTCTATACTTAGGTTATTAAATCAGGGGAAATCTAATAGTTGTTTATCTGTCAGAAAAAGGTATATTCTAAAGCATTTTTATTACTACTTTGTTAATCCTTAACTGAGTTCAAAGGTGATATAGGATGGGTTATGTATATCATAAAGGAATAATAAAAGCTGAAGTGTCGTATCTGAGTTCTCCTGAGGGGTGTCAGCTATATGTTCTTAAAGCCTTCGTACAGATTACCACAGAATATAACATGAGAGCAGGAAGCCAGAGGAAGATGTCTTCTGCTGGTCACTTAGGGCAGCGTATCTGATGTGCTCATTTGCTGATGTAATGGCAAACAATGGTGAATGAGAAGAAGGGTGTAACTTCTTTTTTTATCCTGTTCAAGTACATTGCTAGAAATTGTCTTTATTTCTTTCTCCTTTTCTGGCAACTGTTTCTATACAGGCGCCTTTCTTCGTTAATGTGGGAAGTCCGGTACATCGAACACAACACTCGCACATTTAATGAACCTGGAAGTCCTATTGTCAAATCTGCCAAATTTGTCACAGATCTTCTGCTACATTTCATAAAGTGAGTTGCTTAGTAGGTCTGTTGTTATTCCTATCTCTTACCAAGGTAAGAGCCTTTTTAGATCTGAATTTTAAAGTAAGATAGTTCTGCATTTTAAATATGCCTTTTGTCTGCTTTTGGGGCAGAAAAGAATAAAGCTTATGTTGACAAAGTTTTCATAAGTTTGTAAAGCAAGTTCTGTAATACATTGAGTGGTATAGATTGACATGGCATTTTATTTTGAGATGCTTTCTCCTAAATTATAAAAATGGGTCTGAGTATCTTTATGGAGTTACAGATATATTCATTGGTAAGTTAGGGGTTCTAATTTTGAGTTTGAATACTGGCTATGTTAATATAATTGTGAGAAATTAATTCTAAAATCTAAATTACAATTTATAATATGTTTGAAAATGGTGTTTTATATGTATGCAAAGTAAAAATTAGAGACTTTGTAATTGACAGAAGTTGTAGCTGTCTTTCAAATGTTCTGTTATTATCTATAGACAAACTCAGTGGGAAATATTCAAGATTTTTCAGTCAGTTGACACATCTACAGACCTGAAGTTTATTAGAGCTTACTGTGTCCACTGCCTTGGTTTGCTTGTACACAATGAGCGCTGCTGTTTTCCACCTTGTAGACATAGCAAGATAATTAGTTTAACAAAAATTGTGACATTTTTAGTGATTTAGTTTGTCAGAGCTAAATTAAATCTAGTTATTTTCTGTTTTGTGTGTTCTTAAAAAACATTAGAACTGTGTTTAATAGTTGGAAATCTAGGACTTTGACTCCATAAATAAATTTCTTTGGTGCCTGTGATTTCTGATATTGGATGGAGAATGTAAAACACTTAACTGCTTTAGATGTTAAAAGTTTTAGTGAAATATACACCATTAGGAACAGATATATATCTAAAGGGCTTTTCTGTTACTAATTTTGCTCTTTAACATCTTTGTCCTACATGGGTTTTTTTCTGATTAATTAAGCAGCTCAGGGTTTTTCAAAGTGTGTGTAGCTCAGAGTTTTTCAAAGTGTATGTTTTTAATTGGCTTAGCTAAGTTAGTGGATATTCTTGGTTATTTTAATTTAATAATGGCCTATAGCTTGAGTCTATTAATATACTAATTTAAGTGAACCAGCAATTCATGTAAAGCCCAGACTTTATTTTTATGGTTGTAAGGTAGAAGGCCTAGACAATGGACAGTAAAGCCTATGGTTCTAATGAGAATGAAATATCTAGATGCTTCTGAGAATCTAAGCTTCTTAAGTTACCTAAGTATCTAAAAAAGCTGAAAATGGGGGGTGAGTGTTGCAGTTAGTTTGTCTTTTTTCACCTTCTCTCACAGCTGCTCTAGTGGTAGTGACAGAAGCCTGTATTACAGATTCTGATTCTGGTGTGGAATTGCTGAGTGTTTACAATTACAAGTGGTAAAATTGTTACAAACCACTTTTCTTCCCAGTCGTTTTTATTGCTACATAGTAGAACACCTTTGGGCTTTCCTTTGTGGAGGAGTTTTATATGTTAATCAAGAATTGAAAAGTAATGCGTGTTTTGCTGATTTAATTATGCAGGTTTACGCAATAACAGTGTTAGTCCTTACGCACTTGCGTTTCAAATGTCATACATTGTGGGTGCTAAATTAAATTATTAAATTGCACTTTTGTATGATAAATTTACTCTCATGCTCCTTACAAAGTTAGATGGGCCTCAAACCATTTATATAGTATAGGAATAGATTTTTCTCAGGTTGACAAATGCATGGTTAAGGATTATGGTTTTTAATTTTAAAACATTCACACTGTTAAGTGATCTATATTTTACAACTTTTTGAGCAGATGTTTAGCTTTACTTATTACTGCAGTTGTCTCAGTATTCGTATAGCACTAAACACATTCTCATTTTATTTGGGAATGGCTTCATAAATATTGTCCTTTTCCTTGGCAAATTACAGTTGGTTCCATAGGTGAAGATGGAAAATAAAAGTTATCTTGTGTTTCTTTTTACAGAGATCAGAGTTGCTATGACATAATTCCATTATACAATGCAATGAAGAAGAAAGTGTTGTCTGACTCTGATGAGGTAAGTGGTTGTGTCTTGGGCATTGGCACTGATACACTGAAGAAACAAGAATGCTGTCTGTCCTATGGAAGACCAAAGTACTGGTTTCAGTCACTGTTAGGGAAGTGGAGTGTACTTTTCTGTCAGTACAATGTTTCTTTTTGTCAGCTAGGAAACTGGGTGAAAATCCAGCCTCCTCTCTTCCTTTAGTGCAGAGAGCTTTAATAGTTTGCTGGGGGATGCTGCTTAGACTTCTGAGAGGTTCTCAAAATTGACAGTTACGTGAAATGCTTCTCAGAGGGACTGGGGTAGGACTGTAAAGACTCAGACTATAAGTCTGAAGTATAAAAGAACTCGCCTACTCATATATGCTTATATTTTTTAACCTTTTTATGCGCCTCATTATCTTGCTCAAAGGAAGAAGAGAAAGACACAAATGTGCCGGGGACTTCCACTAGAAAAAGAAAGGTAAATGTTTTTAAATTTTTTAGTTTATATTTTTAGTGCTACAGTTGCTAAAATGTATTTGTAAACAATGGAATGTAAAACTGAAATATTTCTAGTATTCTGTAATGTCAGCTTTTTGAAAGTTTTGAACTTAGTGACATGTTGTTCTACTGAGCTGTTCAATGTAAAAGTATTTCTGTCTGTGCTGCTGTGTGTTGTGAATTCGTTTATATCCAGTGGGGTACCTTTCCATTAGATTTTGTAAAAACAGCTAGTTTATTTAGTATGTACAAGGCAATATTGTCATTTCAGGATCATCAGCCAAAGCGGCGGCTACGTAATCGGGCTCAGTCATATGACATCCAGTCATGGAAGAAGCAATGCCAGGAGTTGCTGAATCTCATTTTTCAGTGTGAAGATTCCGAACCATTTCGACAACCTGTGGATCTTCTTGAGTATCCAGTGAGTATTTTAGAACAAGGCAGCTGGTTATAATCCAATTGTTAAGTGGTGGGTTGTTTTGTTTTTTTTTTTAACACTAACCATTTTTTCAGTTCTTTCAATTGAAACTTCATACAGCTGTAGTGATAGAATTTTTTTCAGCACTTCGTTGTTACTTGATAATAATGTTTACTGTTTTTTTAACTTATTTCAAAATAAATAGTAGTCCTCTGCTCTCTCAGATACTTCTGTTGGAAAATACTTTATATTCAGGGATGCATAAGTAAATTACAGCTTTTTAAGTAAATTACACCTTTTGAAATTAAGATATCTTTCCTTTTCTGAGTGAAAAATGGCCATATATTTAATGTATGTGTTTGGTTGTTGCATGTGATGTGTTGTCAAGGATCATTGGTTTTATTTCAGAGTATAAAAGCTAAAAGTAAGATTAGATGAAAACTTCAAGTAAAAAAGCAAAGATTTTGCTTGCTTTCCTTCAAGCATATTTTAAGTTCTGTAAAATACCACTCTACGGTTATTGCATGAAGTTAATTGTGTCAATTAGAGAAAATAAATGCTTCTCTCTAGGAAGTTGCTAGTAGGTCTGTCTTGGCACTTTGGCAGCCACTGGGTACCATTATTTTTTAAGTAACGTAAACTTTATGCTGTGGCCAGCTACAAGTGGCCCTCTGTGTTTGAGATCCTCGAATGAGCTGGTAGAGAGCACTCTACTAGGCTCAGGCATGAAACACTCTGCTCCCCAGTGTCACAAGCCTGTTTAACATGCAGAGGCACTCCTGCAGGTTCCATTTGCTCTGAAGGATTAAGTTAACTTTTTGGTCAAATGTATTTAAGCTTTTTGTTGTATGGATATGTCTCTGTTTCTTCCATAACCTAGACAATTGTTCTGTCCTTGGCTTGAATTTGTTCCTACCTAAACCTGTGGAATTTTTAATAATTTATTACTTTTGTAAATTGTCAGGTCTCCATTTGGGAAACTGCTCAGATTTCAGAAAGGATGTGATAAGCCTCTGATCAGGTTCAAATGTTCAAACATCATATTTTAAAGCTAATACGTAAGAACAGTATTAATCTTAGTCCCAATTTTGAGCTGCTAAGCCACCCAGAAGGCTTGTAGTCACACTTTCATATCACTGTTATCTTTTATGTCAGTGTGTCAGTGATGCAACCCTTAGGACACAAAATTCTGAGCTCTGTGTTTCAGAAAATCTGTTTATAAAATGAATTAAGTCTATCAGTTAATTTCTAACCTTGACCCTGGTGAGTATGTCTGGAAGGAGGTAAGTTGCATATTAGTGGAAAAGGGCAAAATGTCTTCAGTAGTGTTCCATACCTATTGAAAGAGGACATTTGGGTTGAGCAGCTTTATCAAACTCATCCTAATGAATATGATACCTTAAGGCTTGGGGAAAAAATTGTAATAAATTGCTTTGTTATTTCTAAACAGGATTATAGAGATATTATTGACACTCCTATGGACTTTGCTACTGTTAGAGAAACACTGGAAGCTGGCAACTACGAGTCACCAATGGAGTTATGTAAAGATGTGAGACTTATTTTCAGCAATTCCAAGGCCTATACACCAAGTAAAAGATCAAGGGTAAGATCTTATTATTTTCCACTGATGTTTGAAAGAACACTTATACCTGAAAAATACAGGACCAAAAAAGCAGAGAGACAGTGTAATTTGATCACTTTTGAAAAACAAATTATTTCTGATCTTAAAACACAAATATTTCTGAGAAATTATTATAGCTTTGTATTTGAAAGGAAAGGAATATGTGCTATTTAAATACCAAAAGTTCTGATGTTCTGCATGTGTGTTTCAAAAGTAAATATTAGAAAGTGGGTCTAAAGGGAAAACCACATGGAAGATAAGTTCTGTAGAAACATGATCATGAGTACAATAGTGAAATTTAACTGATATTTTGGGGAAGAAACTAGATATTCAAAACAAACACACAGAGAGCCTCTCTACTTTGAAGGTTGCCACAAACTAAAATATCCAGGTATAGGTAGCAGAGGATGTTGAAATTCTATGCTGTTGAACACTATGCAGTAGGATAGTAATGAAGCTCTTAGGATTTCTGGGAAACACGACAGTTTACATAAAGTGTCAGCTTACAAAGCTATTTGTACTGAGATGTCCTGCTAGTAGTAGGTGTAGTACCTGATAGCAGTTAAATTATAGATGCATATTTACATGTGTTCAAGGCTTCTGTGTAGCTTTTCTTCTACTAATACGTGTTAGGTTTTAAGACTTGAATTATTAACATCTTTTGTTTGGCTGTTCTAAATAGCAAGTTAATCATTAGGACTTCATTGTTTTAAGACCTGGGCACAAATTTCTTAGTAGGTGACTAGCAAGGTCAGCAATTACTCCCCAGTCAGTGGCAGACAGTCTCACTCACTGTTGAAGCTGCCATACCCCATAAAAGAATTACTCTTTCAGTTGCTGCAAATGGCAGGGCTTCTGGGGCAGGTCTGGATTCTTTTGTGGTCTTTTTTTCTCTCCTTCACCTCATCTCACTTGACATTATCTTTAGCTTTGTCTGGTTTCATAGCTTCTTTTGACATTTTCATTTCTTTCATGTTTCTTCCAAACAGACTTGGAATAGTAATAAAGTTGTCTTTGTTTTACACAGAAGTAAAAGGCTCTTATGTCAAGAGTTTTAATAATCTAGAACCTGTGTTTTCCGTGCATGCAACATGTAGTTGAATGGTGATGTTTTTACTATGTCCTGCACTTACATTTTTTAGCATCTTACTTTATGTCAATGGTGCTTATTTGAACAGTAAACTGACATCACTAATGCTTTCTTGAACAGCAAGCCTAAAGTAATCAGCTTTTATTTTAGCTTGACACATCAGACACCGAGTCCTTTGCATGCCATCTCCAGTAACACATGCAGAATCTCTCAAACCTGTTGAGTCTGCCGCTCAGATGGTTTGGTGTGTTCTTAAGTAGGCAGTGGTTCAATATTGTCTTTGTGTTTCTTAGAAGGTGCTGTATCTCCTTAAAGTATCTAGACAGGTCACTTTGGGTTTTTTTTGTTTCCAGAATTAATAGCAACTGTGCTGAAATAATTACTTGTGATCTAAACTGAGTTTGGAAGTCTCTGTAAATTATCAAGGCTAGAGATAGTAAAAAAACCTGCACCTACATAATTCTAATACATTTATTGTACCTGTTGCAGCCAACTTACTTGCAGTATCAGTTCAT
Organism: Vireo altiloquus; assembly: GCA_013396875.1. Taxonomy (NCBI): domain Eukaryota; kingdom Metazoa; phylum Chordata; class Aves; order Passeriformes; family Vireonidae; genus Vireo; species Vireo altiloquus. The sequence goes on along the minus strand of VZRF01015391.1, from coordinate 48,130 downwards.
CTATAAAAGAAATAGACTGATGTTCAATTATAGGATATAAGGATGCAACTTAATAGAGCAGAAAATAAGATTTCTTGACCCTAGGCATGATACAGTAAAATTATATTAAAGATCTCTCTTTATGATTTCTGTTGAAGCTAGAAAGGGATACATTCTAGAAAGGCAATTGAAAAAGTGGCTTTTCTAATTTTTCCTTTTCTGTGTCATCTTCAATTGTAATACACTTTTCAAAACCATGAAAATAGTTAAAGCAAACCTATACATGAGTTACCAAATATTTTTTGAGGCAGATTGTAAATTTCCCTAAAACATTTCTATATCAATCACTTTTTACTTTTCTGGCTGTTGTTCGGTGATAAATAAGTAAAAGGATGCTTTGGAAAAGTATAAAACTTGTTGACTGGCTTTTCTTTTTCAGATCTACAGCATGAGCTTGCGCCTTTCTGCTTTCTTTGAAGAACACATAAGTTCTATTTTATCAGATTATAAATCTGCCCTACGCTTTCATAAAAGAAATACGATAAAGAAACGAAGGAAAAAAAGAAGTAGAAGCAGCTCAGTTTCCAGTAGTGTTGCATCCAGGTACATTAATTCCTTTACAGTATTCATGAAATGCTGTGAAATTTTGACATACCTAAACAATAAAACTTAGTGTGTTTTTTTCTTAATACTTCCTTTACTATTCCCTATATTGCAGAGTGGTAGCTTTGACATGCAAGTCCCTATGATGTGGAAGAGTTTTAAACTTTACTTAGAGCTATCCTAGTGTAAGTGCTTAAAATTCAAATAACTGCTAAATGTGTACAGTAAAACAGCATCGTTAGGATAGTGATGGCATCATGCTTTGTCATATAACTTTAGTATTTATTGTAAAGATTCACTTTCCAGAAGCTCACAACTTACATGAATTTCCACAGTAAATGCCATATTTTTAACATACTTCATGCAGAGGTGATTGTTTTACTCCCACAATCTCAGACACTAGCATTTAATTTTATTTATTCCTGTAAAATGACAAGGTGGTCATCCAGGATACCAATTCTTACTCTTTTTGCAGCCCTGAAAGGAAGAGGAGATTAATAAAACCTCAGCTGAAGGCAGAAACTTCTGCCACTTCCTCATCTTCTGCACCTGCACGGTCGACAGCACTGAGACACGCTCCGCCTCAGATGAATGGGAAAGCTGCTGAAGCCTCCTCCCTTGTGCGGACTCGAAGCAACAGGGGGATAACAGATGTGGCTGTTACAGAGCAACCATCTACTTCTTCAGGAGCAAAGCCTTTAACTATAAAGCCTTTAATTACAAAGCCTAATACTACTGCAGGGTCAGGAAAGTCAGGCAAGTTGGGGCGTTTTTTGTTTTGTTTTTTAATTGATCTATGAATGTTTTTAAAGATTAAATTGGCTCTTTGGAAATCTAATATATCTCTCTCAGTTAAGACTGGTTCTGTTTTCAAGCTGATGGACCTTTGAGGCTCTTCAGAGGAAAACTGAAGAAGTTAGGCTATGTTGTTTTATCTAGGAAGCTTTCACCTTTTTGGATCACTGACTCAAATTGTTTGTAAGAGAACATGAGTTCCATTTTACCCAACAAGATTGAATGTAGTATAAACTACTTGACTTGCATAATTTTTTTTTTCTTTTTATCCTTCTAGTACTGGAGAATTCAACCAAACATTCCAAGAACCAGAATACTGTATCAAACCCTACCCCATCTGATTATAGTCATAACACTAGGAATAACTCCACGAGAGAAAATCCCGAGAAAGAGAAGCAAATCAAGCGCAAAGTAAAATCTTCCACTGTTAATCCACAAGGTGCCAATATTCTCTGGAATTTCCTCCCCACCCTCAGAGTCACAGATGTAGTGACTGTCGTGTTGTGCTTTATTTGTGGTAATTTGGGGGTAGGGAAATTAGAAGGCATTATGATTTAGCAGAACAGGGAAGTCTAATGGAACAACTCAGTCACCATTAGTTTCCTTCTTGATAAATTAGCATGGTTTTGACTACTCTTAAGACCATTTCCATGGTCTGATTACTGTTGTCGAGATGATTTTGAGATGTTACATATCTGTACCTTCATTTAAATTTTTACAAATGTCATGTTAGAAGTTCCTGAATTCCAAAGCAGACTTCTGTATGGTTGCACTTTAAACCCTGTGTGTTTAATCACATAAAACCTCTGTGGGTTATATTTGGGTCAGTAACACTGAGTGTGATGACATTTTACGCAGCAACAAGCATAAGGATCAGAGGACCCCAGCTGCAAATTCATTCTTTCATTTTTTGGCACAGCAAAAGATACCTATGTAGTGTTTACTGCTTCTATTTAGTATATTTGAATGGCCTGCTTGGACCTAGTTCTTGAAGTCTCCTGAGTGAGGTTGCCTGGCCTTTTGATGTCAGAATACCTTAAAATTCAAAGCTGTGGAGGCTGAAATAAGATCTCCTAGTCAAAAAGCTTCCCTGTTTATGAACGAGCTTTGAACTGTTAGGAAGATGCTTGAAGCATCTAGATCCACTAAACATCTTTTCTCTGAAAATGGGGACACAGTAGTCTGCAAATTAAGTCCCTTCTAATTAATCTGCCTATTCCTCGTAGTCCTCTCTCCAAGCAGTTCTTTCTTACTCATCCATGCTTCTGAAAAAGGAGCTTGTGGTCTGATAAGTTAAATCATCTGTCCATTGCTCGTAAGCTTTCTCACAAAGGCCCCAGCTGTTCCCACATTGCATGGCTCAATATGCAGCTGTTATAGGAGGGGATGTTTGGTCAGGTCAGGGCTATCTGAATGTTGTTGACATGGTCCTGTCTCCTTACATCCACTCATAGGACAGAGGAGGCCTGTGCTCTTTGTGCATGATGGTGCACATTTGAACACATAGCAGAAGCTGTGTGTGGGTGTTTCATCAACGGGCTGGAGCTACTATCATGCTGGCTATGAGCCTGTTCTCGGCCACATTTTAGGCAAGGGCTGTGGTAACAAAGCATCTTCCTAAGAGGTCCTGTGACATGCCCCTCTGAGGAAGTTGAGTACCCCTCATGTACTGAAAACTTATACCCCATAAAAGTCTCCAAGCAAGTACATTCTGCTGTCTGTTAATGTGAAAAATCCATACAAATTTGATACAAAAGATGCTACCTTTTAAAAAATTTTTATTTCTCCAGAGATGACTTACTGTGAAGCATTCCCAATCCTTGCAGTAAAGCTTCTTGAGCAACCTTTTGCTGTTGCAGATACAAAAGAGGAGTTTTGTCCACTGGTGTTGTATCACCTGAGAAAAACCCTTCAGCTGTTCCCTTTATTTCCTTCCTTTTTTCCTCCTGTGTTTTTCCTGGTTTTTGGGTTTGTTTTTGTTTTTTTTTTGTTTGTTGGGGTTTTTTTCCCTGCAGCTACTGTGTGCTAAATCAAACTAGAAGTTAGTCCTCATTCCATACTGGAATGAAACTCTGAGCTCAGCTTTGGGTTTCTTAGATTTTGACAGATTGGCAATCACTGTGAATCCATTCAGATATTTTAGTAAGAGTTTTTATTAAGGCAGTGTGAAAATGAATGTATAAGCAAATCTGTTATATGACGTGTACTTACAGCATTTCTGTACCATTTCTTTACAGCAGATTGCAAGAATAATGCTTTGGCATCAGGAAGCATTCAGGTAAATGGACATGGAGGACAGCCTTTGAAACCTCCAGTTAAAAGAGGTCCTGGACGGAAACCGAAGGTGGAGACTAATAACAGTGGCTGTGAAGTGGTGGTGCACAAGAAAAGAGGCAGGAAACCAAAAAAGCTACAAATCGTTGAACAGCAAAAGGTTGCAGAGCAGAATACAATCCAGACCACAAGGGATATACCAGAGGAGGCCTCTGTTTCTACTGCATGCAATTCTCTTTCTGAAAATAATGTGAAGGAAGACTTGTTACAAAAAAAAGGCCGTGGGGGTAGAAAGCCAAAAAGGAAGATAAAGAGCCGCCAGCCAGGCTCAGACCTCTTAGTTCCTGCAAATGTTAAAATGCAAACAAGAAGCAGGAGGAAAAAGACACATGAGCCTATGGAGGAGAGTTCTGAAGAGCTTAAAGATTCTGAACCTCACATGAGAACTAGAAACCAGGGTAGGAGGACAGCCTTTTACAATGAAGATGACTCTGAGGAAGAGCAAAGGCAGCTATTGTTTGAAGACACCTCCTTAACTTTTGGAACTTCAAGCAGAGGCAGAGTCCGAAAGTTGACTGAAAAAGCAAAAGCTAATTTAATTGGTTGGTAATTTTTACCAAGGGTTACTTCAGAATGCTATGAAGCAGGTACAGTTAAGGAACAGCAGAACAGACTTCTGCTTCCCTGCTGCTATTATGGGTTAGAAGAGTATGTTCTGATTTGGGGAGAAAAATCTAGCAAAACAATAAACTGAAAGAACATTCTTTGAAAGAAATATATATTTTAAACTTTTGCTATTTATTGCCCTCCAAATAGGTTATACATTTCAAGTTGTTTTGTTCACAGTTGAGAACAATTGAAGCAATTTCTGACTGATGTACAGAGTTCAGAGCTACTCTGCTCAAGTAGTATGTAATATCTCTACACAATTGAAAAAAGGTAATAGAACTTTTAATTGCCACAAATTGAAAACAGAAATCTATTTTTGACCAAGCAAGGTACACTTCGATTGTAAAGTCAAGTTGCCTAGGAAGGCAGACTTTGGCAAAAAGTGGCAGTAAATTCACTTACATTTCTATTAAAGAATACAATACCAAACTTCACTAATCTGAAAATGTTTAATTTCAGTTGTGATGGAACATTCAGCTGCAAGAGAAGCCTAGCACAGGCCGTTGTTTATCCAAGTTCTGCCAAACATAGCAAAAATGTAATCACAAGTATATATATCCACATTGGAAAAAGTTTGACTAATGTCTAATTTTTCAGACCTTGATTCTTGTATCAATCACTAAATCTCTGTTTATTGTGCCAAAGACTGAGAATCAGTGCAGTGGAAAACCTTTTTTTCTTTTTGAGTGTCAGTACAGCATACCATTTGCAGTGATAAAAGCTGTGTCTTGTTTTAAATAGTAAGTTGTTAACATTGTTCTGAAATGTATCCTTTTTGGTACTTCTGGTAGAAAATAATGCACTGGTGGGGTCCTTTGACAGAGATGTTTTAGTCTAAATGTATAATTGGTTAAAGGATTCAAGGAAATTACAGGACAGGTATGGAATTATGATGTTTACTTTCTGATCCAGATTGATTGTTGTTTCTACAACTGTAAGGCATGTTTAAGAGGCTGAAATGACCTACAAAGAATAGTGTATGTGTATATATTAATATATACATAAACACATACATCTAAAATATTACCCAGGTATAAATTTTTTTCAGGATTTTTTAGATAGCACTAGAATTGAAAATTTTAAAATGTCATACTTTATAGTTTAATTTTAAGGGGAAGATTGGTTATTTTCAATTATTAGGGTTAAAAGGCCAAATCACTTTTTATGCAATCATGTTTTATACAGTGGTCTCATTGCACATTGTGTTTTTCTGCACTTTTTATGGTATATCACGCTGACATATGTCAATATACACCCTAAAGAAAAATTCCATTTAATGATTGTGCCTTGTATTCTATTATTTCTTGCATCCTTACTAAAATTAAGTTGTCTATTGTAAATGATAACTATATGACTTAGGGGAATGTATTGTTATATGTACTGCTCTGGAAAAGAAAAGCAGTTATTTATTTGTTTATGGTACATTTAGTTATTTTATACCTTTACAAACAAACCTTAATACCATTTTCTATCACTTAAAAAAGTATTGTCCAATTGCAAGGAAAAAAAATACATAAGCAGTCATATTTACTGAGATCTGGTATGGTACAAAAATGTAACCAAAATTTTCTGGTTATACTTTTTTTTTGTTTTTACACATCTGCAATGTCTGAAAGGGAGGACATGCAGAGTTAAGACCTTAAATTTGCACAGATTCTGTATATGTATTGGAGGCCTGATTTTTCACTCTTTATTTTCTTACAAAAAAAAGCTTAAGTTTGAACAAAGAACTTTTGCCACCAAGAGTAATAGAAATATGCTATTGTGGATAGCAGATTAGAATCCACCATACCTAGTTTTTGGTGGTTCATTTTGCTACAAAAAGTGGCTAAGATATTTTCCAGATCCTCTTTGAATTGTTATGGATTTGAATTTGGGGGGCAGAGATTAGTTTGTATTTCATTTGTTGGCATATTTATTTTTTCTAACAAGTATTTCTTTTTCATCTGATTAAAATGGAGTCGCTAAACATGTGGTAAGATAACAAGCTACATTTGTACAGTTGCAATACAGCTTCACAATTCCAAACTGATTGATTCTACTTGTTAATTTTGTCAAATCTCACTGATGAAGGCAATCATTTGAAAATGTGTAATTTCCTGATGTTATCTGCATTGTAATATAGAAAATAGATTTTATCTAAAATTCATCTTCTGTATTTACTCCGTTTGTAATAATGTTTTATATGGCATGTTAATGTATATATTTATATATTGAAAATACCTGGTGTGTAAGTTTTGGAGAGTGAAATAATCTGCATTCCCTTAACAGTAGGTAGAAGATTGTACATCTTAATTTTACGAGGATAGAAGGCCTTACCTGCAGAACATGGGTACTGCTTCCCACCCAGTAATATCGGTGACTTTAGCCAGTAAGTTTTTGATTCTTATTAGACACATTAACATTTTTCCTTTAAAAATAAACTGTGGATAATTTGGGTCAATGTTTTTATAGAAGCATCACTAGAAATTTATTAGAAATTAATACCAGATTTATTTAAAAGTTATATTTTTTATAATTTAATTTCACTAGGTTGCAAACTTTATTTATGAGACTTTAGTCACCATCAGACTGTATTTTGGTTGGGGAAAAATTTATTATTTGAGGTAGTTGTGAGATACTGTATCAATACAGAAAAAGAGCTTTTGATTACGAAGTCTTAGGTTTTTAAATGTGAGCAATAAACTATTGGTCAGTGTTCTGAAATAATTTAAGAACTATAATTATATGCATGTTTTATAATGCCATCTCAAGTACCTAACAACTGGTTCAGAAAATGGAGTATCAAAACCTCATGTGCTTGTTTTACATTTGCATTGTAAATAACATAGCTTCATAGTCACATACATGCAAACGATCTGGCAGCAATTAACTCAGTTTTATTCATTAAATTCATTTATATTTGACCTGGATATGAGGATACTGTTCTGGTATTTCTGCGCTATACTGGGAAACATTAAAATTGGTATTTGCTGCTGAGTGGTATCTTGATAACAGTGTGTTCTTTAACTACCAATGAGGAAATATTTCTGCTTCTGTCATAAATGTGCTCTAAATATTTAGCAGGAATCATTGTACCTGTGCCTACATACTTAACAACTCTTTAGCCACTTTGTTTCTGTTGTTAGTGTGTTCTCTGGGAATTGAACTGAAATTTTACCACTGTAGTGTTCATTATTATTGTCAATATTGAACTAGAGCTCTTTGTCATTCGGCAATGACCAGTGATACAACTTTACAGAGAAATGTCTTCCTCCAGTGATTCAACTGCTGTGATAAAGATTTACAGATGTTTATTTGTACAGTGTCCAGTTTGTACCTGTGATCAGTTTGTTGATAGACTTGTAAGGTTGAGTTGGTTGAGTTAAATATTACTATGGCTTAATATTTGTAAAACTAGTAATTGATAAAGGACCCTGATGCAGCACATATAGATATTAATATCTATTAAAAATGAATTGTATTGTAGAGACAGCTTATTCACTGTATTGCTGTACAAATATTTTTAAGTACCAATTCTGTGCCAGAGGCTTTTGTCTTACCAAAAAAGGGACTACATGCAAGACAAAAAATAGTCTGTCCATTCAGTAACTTCAAGCTTCTTACGATTTTTAAACTGCATTTTTAAATATTTTGCTCACATTTGTTGGATCGAGGACTACAAGAAAATGCTTTAGTGTGTAATTTGAATTTAGGCACATGTTAAATAGATGACTGGTTCTATATAAGCAATAGGCTTGACTGGATGGGACCCTTTCACCCTGTATTTATATAGTGGATTGGAGGTTAGAGGTTTTATAAGGTCACTTTTATCAACATTCACATTTTTTTTGTAGCACGTGAATCTTGCTGAGGTAATTTTAACATAGCTGGTCAATCAAGATATAGCCATACCACAATAATCACATTGTGTCCTGAGTCCTTACCTTATTCTGAAATGACATATTTTGTCCACAGTAGATTGTCAAAGGTTTTTCTTTTTGCTTTTTTTTAACATAGTGTTTTAAAATATTTAATTATAACTCTGTTACAGTGCTGTGATAGGAAGGTAGAGGGTTTTAAAACCTTACCTAGAAACAGCAAAAGCTCATTTTCTGTTTACTACCTAAATGAAGACAAATGAACTGTGTAAAATGAGTATATATTTTCTTTTATCCCTGAAGTTCTTGTAACAGATTGGTTTCCAAGGGGACCCAGATATTCAACTGATAAAGGGCTGTTAGTTTTCTGCTGTAAATCACTGTATATACATGTTTGTTCATATGCGGAGGAAAGTGTATTACATTTCATAAAACTGGCCAAGGCTTGACAATGTGTTTCAAATAACAAATCTGGCATTGACAGCTTACGTAGCTTCCTGGTTTTGAATCATGAGTACAGCTAGCTCACTTTCTATCTGGGGGAAAACAGCAGGCAGCTTTTAAACCAGAGCTAACCTCCAGGTGCTCTTGTGTTTCTGCTGATTTTAATGTGGGAATTTGCCATGTCATTTTTACAGTGCGTTAGAGGAGGAAACATGCCAGGAAGCCAGATTAAAGGACATCTTAAATTGCAGAAAAAAGTGATTAGCTGCTTCCCCCCTCCCCCCCTGCTTTTTCCCAAGGTTCTAACAGCCTCAAGGCACTCTAGAGAGAAACCTTATATGCTGCAATAAAATAAGGGTGAATAAATTTAGCTTTTAGGAGGTATTTAGTGAGACAAGTAGTCATTTGGATCCTTTTTAATGCAGATAAATACATCAGGAAATTCACTTCAAATAATGCAAACAATACATTTTAGGGAGGAAAAGTAGTACTATTGTATGAATTCCTACACTGAAAGAACAAAGAATGAGATCATACAAATTAGAAGTAGAAAGAAATAGAAGTACCTATCACGTACTGTGTGATGTACATGTACTGTTTTGTGCTTACAACTGCGTGGGTTGGTTTGCTAATGCATTGAGACCATACAGAAGTTACATTTTTGGACCATACTAAAACTGCAGAAGTGTGGTGGACAACTGGATAATGATCATGCGTGAATTAAATTCTGTCATAATGTTTCAATATGTATAGAATGGAGCTCAACTTCCAGTAAATTACCTAGAAAGGTTAATTTTAAAACTGACAGATTTTCAGATTAAAAATTACACTTATTTTGTACAGAATTATGTAAAACACAAATCTGTTGTATGTAATGAGTAACAGTTTTGAAAACTATAATTCTTTAGCTTTATCAAGGCTTTTTTCCTTCCAGAAATCCAGATTATCATGTTATAACCTGAAGTATCTCACCAGGATAACAGTGCCCTTTCTTTTTGTACATATGGATTGGAAATTTCTTTACTGTTATGTGGACACTTTCTATGTTAGTTTTGATGCATAATACTTTGAATCCTTTTATACAAACTAGAATGTATGTGTAAGAATTACTGTCACTGCAATGTAGTAACTACAAACTTATTTTTAAATAAATAGAAAACATGTTTTTCTAAGATGTCCAACAGTGTTTGTTTCTATCTAGTAATTTACTGTGCTATGGGACAATTGGTTGTGTGCTTTTCAGAACTCCCTAAATTCAGCTCCTTTTTATTCCTTGTGGAATATGGTATAGAGGTATCTGGTAAAGTGGGAACAGACAAAATTGGAAGTGGAGCACTCTCTGACAGAGTTCAGAATTTGCTGTTTGGTAGGGGTTTTCACTAAGCCCCACAGTTAAGGAGGAAATATAAAGGCAGTAGCGTCTGGCGCTGAAGACACAATGTTGCCAGTCCTCTTAGCTCACTTTCACATGTGCACCAGGGCACCCACCTCTAATCCTCCAGGAAGCCTTCCCTGTTCAGGTGACAACTATTTGTACCAGAGCTACATCCCATCTATGGAAATCTCTGCTTCCCAGCAGCTGTAGAAGAAGCTAAAAACACTTTAGCAGAGAGAATCCCCTGCCTCCCTGCCTGTAGAGTACTGGTCTGCAGTCTAGCTGCCCTCAGAGAGTGGTGCAGGGAAAAGTCGACACAGGATGTCCTTTCACAAAACTGCAGGGTTGGTTTGTTTATGTCTACGTTTTTCTACTTAATAGATGCAAAAAAAAAGAAATGTGGATTCTGTTTAATTTCACGTGTCATTTGCTTTATCAGATTATCTTTTCCTCCTTATGTTCCTTACCTGAAAACACAAGGAAGTGATGGAAGAGACCTTCGCTCACCTCACAGATGCAGGTATGTGTGCTTCTGGGTGACGGGAATGTGGAACGGTCACAGAGGAATGAATTGAGTTCCATGTGGCTTTCCAGACTCCATGTGAAGTCTAGCAAAAGCAAGACTTGTTTTAGCAATTGAGGAAAAAAATCTCTGCCCCAAGGATCCCTGTGAGTTTTGCTCATTGGCGTGTTCTGCTTGGAGAAAATAATTTTAGAATACTGAAAATACGACACACTTCCTTTGGTGCTGCTGTTACATCCTGTGTTGAATGTGCATTTCCAGTATTACAGCACAATAGTAATAGTGCTGTGCTCATCTAAGCAAAAGCCACTCCAGGTCCAGGGTTTTAGTTTCGTTACTGAGAATAGTCTTAAGCAGTTATTAACCTTTTCTTTGTTTTGAAAATATCTAAAAAATCTTTTTCTGTGTAACTCTGTACAGAATCCTTAGAATACAATTGTATCCCAGTTCCCATTGCTGTGACAGGTATCTTTTTGAAACCTACTGTGGTTATTTTACTTTGTGTAGAAATCAAGACTTTGCTTAGGGTTAACAGATGCTGTGAAATGTTGGTACCTGGCTGTGCTGTTGGAGTATGTGCTGGTTTTAACGCCAGCAGGAAATTAAACTCCAAACAAGCCACACCCCAGCCGCTGCCCCTTCCAGTAAAGGATGGACAAAAAGGAGAGACTATGGGTAGAGATAACGTACCGAAAACACAAAACAATGAAATAGGACACACAGAGTTCAGTGCAAAAGGAGAAGGTGTTTTGCCCACGGAAAGGTATTCCTCACCAGGAAGAAGAATAAGGTGATGGACACTCCCCGTGGGTCGCGTCCCTGTGGTTTCCCCAGACAAAGGCAATAGGATGATCGTTCCCGTGCACTGCCCATGTGGTAGTCAGGAAACAAAGGCAATATGGTGGGGGAGCTCCCACAGCTAACATTTCCCAGCCCAAAATAATGGCAAACAGTGATAGGCAAACCCCCTGGAAGCTGGGTCATCCGAGTAGGGATCGCACCACTGCTCTGCCGAGCTCAGCTCTGCGCGGGTGCCTTTGCTGCCACTTCCAACGCTGCTCTGCACCAGGACAGGGGAGGATGGTCCCACTGGGATGCTGGCTTCGTACTGCCCCCAGTCACTGTCCCTGCAGTGCCACGCCTGGGAGCCAGGCCTCTGCTCAGCACCGCCTCCCACAAAAGTGTCCCAGGGCGGAGTCCGCAGCTCCTTTGCTGACACCCTCCCACTGGAGCAGGACAGGCAAAAGTGGCCAACTTCCAGTAAGGGTGCCTGGCTTTTCCTGCCAAATCCACGTCCTCGGTGATGCTGTGTGTGGTGTACAATAACAACTTGGTCACACCCACACCACTAAACTCCGCCCCCTCCTGTAACCAGGACAGATCACAACATTCATTAAATGAAGGAAATTGTGTGATCATTGAAGTTGACGATTTTGTTTTCTAAGTGAAAATTTTTTGTGCCAAAGTCTGTGTTCTTTTCTGCGCTAGCAATCAAAATGAGCTTTGCAAAAAGTGTATGTCACTTCCCAAAGATAAATGAGCAAAGAGTAATGGCTTTAAAAATTAATCACTGTTGCTAGTTGAAGGAAATGTGAAAATAAAGCAAGTGCCAGCAAGCAACCTACAATGTGACTGGAATTTAAATAGCATAAAATTAAGTTACTGTACAACAAACTATAATGCAAATATAATTTTTGTGGCTTTTACTACTGTTAACAGGAAACACAAAGCCCAAAACATCTGGTTGTTTTTCTAGCTCAGAGAAATACTGTGCTAAGAAATCTTTGCAAGAGGCTTAATTTATTGTTTGACAGGAGTGCAGTGAGAATTTATGAATCTTCTCTTGTACTTTGAAATCTGTGTGAGTGCTGAAGGGAAGACAGGGTAGAAAATTTGGGAATATTGTTCCTAGTCTGGTAACAACCATACAAATTTCCTTTGTGCTTCCTTTCCTTGTCTCTGAAATGGGGAGATTTTACCTAAACTTTGTCTGTTGGCCTTTCATTTTACTTTAGCTGGATACATAAATGAAAATAACAAACCAAAAACCAAGAAGGAGGAAGCAAGAGGCAGGTAACCAACTCACCCAGTCTAAAGACCTATTCCTGGAGGCACTGACTTCAAACAATGTTAGCATTCAAGAGCCAGGCAGCCTCAGACGTTAACTTGTGTTTTGTCTCAGATCTCTGAATCTGACTTTGAACAAGGATATTCAAAATAATAAAGACAGTAACTTAAAATGCAAACCTAGTTAGAATATGATTAAAATATTAGAAAGAATTACTGTATTTGTATTCTGTAGCAGACAAATCTAGTGGGGTTATTTTTTTGAACACCTTATTCAAAACTTGGATTTTCTTAAGGAAGATGGTGTAAGCTTTCATGAACTGCTAAGAAAAGGAATTCAGCTGTCAAAACTTAAAAAAAGGAGCTACTTAGAAGTCTTTAATTAGTGATAGCCTCTCAATACACTGCATATTTTTACTCAGCTAGAATCTCAACATGAGGAGCTGGGTGTATGTGCAGTCTGTACTGTTGTTGTCCTTCACTGACACCAGTTAATCTGCATGAACAAGTACATGGGGAAAGATTAAATATCTAGAAATTGAAACTTTTATGTTGTTCAATGCTTGTAGAGTGTTTGAGGTTGTAAAATGTGTGTTAATGCTAAACTCTTCTGATCAATAAAGTTTACCAGGGAAATCAGTGGTTAAGTTATTTAGAAAAAATTACTAGAAAATTCACATAAGCGTTGTCTTAAGAAAGGGCAGATAATCTAAAATTGTGTTATGGTCAGGATTGTTTATTTTTTCTTGCATGCTAATTTATGAATTTGCAATTTTCCTCTGGCTTTGGCCTCTTCTTTGCCAACCTCTGAGTCATGACAGAGCACACAGGGCTGGTTTCTTTATAGCTCTTGCACTGAAAATCTCTGCTCAAGTGCATGGAAGGGTAGCCTGTTTTGTAAAAGAAGCATCTTCATCTTGCAATTTGATTTACTTTGTGTTAAGACAGTGTCTTAATGTTTGGGTAGTAATAAGTTGCTTGAGTCACACTTTAAAACCTTCAGCCTCCCTGAGGTAGAATCAGGTGTTTACATACCTCCTGAGGTTTTGCTCAAGGGAGCCAGTAGGTCCCAGTATTTACTGCAGCCTGGGCTGGTGTGATGCAAACACAGCCACGATGGCCCCAAAGACTGTTCTCCTTGGGGTGGGGCGGTGTGAGGCAAATAGGTTGGTCTGAGCAACCTGATCCAGCTGAATCTGGTTGTTGTGGGGGTAAGTTGGATTAGGTGAGCTTGAAAAGGTCCCTTCCAACTCAACTAGCTATGATTCTATTATTAAAAAACTATTTTTCTTAGGTAGAATTTGTATTTCTAGTCTAGGCTAGTATTCATGTAAGTTTTCAATTGGGCATTCCTGCCATGTTGCACAGGTTTAAGTTCATCAATGAAAATCCATCCTAGGCCTGGCCCCTTACACTCATTCACTACATATGGCTTGATAACGTTTTGGGGTTTTTTCCACAGTCTTGCTCTTCAGAGATCTGTGCTCAGTAAGTGAGAAGTGATTGCTAGAACATTTCCTTTCTCTTGGAAAGGCTTGACATTTGCTACTGATGAATTTCTCTTCTTGTCTGAAATGTTCCCATTGCTCTTATGTCTTTGGATCATTTGCAGTTTGAGTCTGCCTGCTCTGTTTGCTCCCACTCTGATTTGGGTGCCATCAGCAAATTTGGTTGCTGTTGAATTTAGACCGAAGAAATCCGTGCCACAGATGAGACTCGTGGCCGGGTTTGGCCCCCCTGCAGCAGCCCAGCAGGGGCAGGCACGGAGTTTCTGTTGGGCGCTATTGAAAACACTCGGGACAGTCCTGCTTCAGCTGGGCCGGCAGCCAGCTGTGACAAAGCCGTGCCCAGGGACCGCACCAGGTGCTCTCTGAAGTACCAACAGCGTGGTGAGAGGCACAAAGTGAAGTTAGGTTAAACGTTTGTGTTAGGACACATTTTGCATAAACTTCACGTGAGACAACTACCTCCGGACTTCTATTCATAGCCGGTTCAAGCCACTTCTCCACATTCACAGAAAAAATCACCTCGGTAAGGAAGATGAAAATGTTGTTTTTCTTTAAGTTAGCCTGCAGAAATAAATTAGAACTTTTTATTTCTTTATTTTTTAATCTCTTTAAAACTGTCGGGATGTAAAGTCCACGCGGGCGTTTGTTGCGTTTTGCGATTAAGAAATCCTGATCCCGACTGCCCTGAGAGCTTTTTCGTGCGAGGGTAAGACGAGAGCAGGGGACAACCTCCGCACATGGCGGAGAGCCCGACCCGGGTACAGGCTCGGCGCTCACCCTCCGGGGTCCCTTTGGGCGCTGCTGTGCAGGGGAGGTTGTGCTGTGCACAACCCTGCCCTCGGCCGCACCTGCCGCCCGCAGCCCCGCCTGGGCGCGCAGCCGGGACGGGACGGGACGGGACGCGCCGCCGGGTGAGGGGCCGGGAGCAGGGCTCCCGGGGGCCCGGGCAGCAGCAGGGGCAGGAGCAGGGGGGCTGCGGCTCCCCCCGGGCGCTGCCGGCTCGGGGCTGCGGCTCGGGCCCCACGGGAGGGGGTGCAGGCACAGCGCGCTTCTTGCGGGTGTTCGGGTTCTTCGGAATACGCACTAAAATGTTTTGATTCGGGCTAATTCTCTATACACTACTGCATCCTTTCTGTCTGGGGGATCCGGCTGCTCAAAAAGCCGATTTTAGAAATAGGAGGAAGATGTGCAGCCGCAGAAGTCGTATTGCCGTGCTGTGTGAGTGCTGCGGGCGGCGCGGTAGCAATCCCCGGGTCCCGTCCAGCCCTCCGGCCTCGCACGGTGCTCATGGCTATTTGGTTGAACTGTGACTCTTTCTTCCACGACAACATACAAGACTAAACAAGTACTCTACAACTACTGATAGCGTCTAAAAGCAGACTACTAGATGATTTTTCTTTGCTGGCGGCTTTAAAGCAGATAATGCAGAAGTTTGTGGTAAGGCTTCACCACACACACTAAGATGTTTTCTTAGCCTCCTTCGGCATTGTTTTGTGATCTTGACTGGTTTTGCTCGGCAGTTTTCCTAGATCTACCTTTCCATGTGCATATGTGCTGCGTATATTACAGCAACCCAAATTATTTTGCGAATTACATTAACTAGGAGAGGAGGATCTAGAAGCAACTTGGATGTGACTGAGGTGAATTGCTTGTGCTTGCAGGCTGAGTATTCCACTCCAGAGAGCAGGAGCTGCAACAGCAGCTCCTGGAGAACAGCGAGTGGGTGTAGGTGAATGCTGCAATAAAGCTGGGCACTCTGAGAACACCTGTGTAAAAGACACAAGTCTCAAATTTCAACATGTCTTAGTTCTAATTCCAAAAAGCCTCACAAATGTAAAGACAGTAAACGTGCTCCTCAGGGGAAGGTGAATATCTTAATTGGATGGGGAAGGAAGAAAGAGCCACGAATATGCACTGGTATGGTGTTCCAGTTGCCTGTGGAATGAGAGGTGATGTCAAATCCTTTTCTAACGTAGTGATGGGACTGTGGCACATTATCAGTTTGGTATGATGCCATACATGCCTTCAACCTGAAAGGAAAACCCCTCAGTTCTGTCAGATGTACAGTTACCACTGAATCTAAATGGATTATTCTTGAGGTCATCAATCTGGTATGTCAGACATGTTTAATACACTGAATTAGATGACAAAGCAGCACAAAGGAATTTTGTTCATGGACAGTAGCTTTTTACTGCAAATTGGACAGCCATACAAATTCCCAGTTCTTTTTTTCCTCTCTATTTACAGACAAAAAAGATGCCTGTATAAATCTTAAAAGCAGGTCTTTGCTTTGTCTTGTGAAGCTGTCTACTTTATTATTCTATTAGCTTTTATAAGTTCCATCAAATTTAATGCAGTTAAATTGGCCTAAATTAAGTGTGCTCCAGCTGCAACCGAAATGCCTGAGTACAGATTGTACATTATGTTGTGAACCAGCAAAGCGGGCTGAAGGAAACTTTAAGTACACATCTAGCAAAGCTCACAGCTTTGTATTTTGTCTTTTTTAAAAAACTTTTCTCTTCCTCTTTTTAGAGTAGGAAGCAGTGAAGTGTCTTTGACGAACCTTCCTGTTGGAATGCCTCACATCAACGCAGCTGCAGCTCTGCAGCTTTCCATGCTGCTCTTTGCTCTTCCTGCACAGTATTTCATATCACAGTGGTACGGAACAGACTCTGCCGAGCGCATCCAAATAACAGAAAGGTTGTAAGACTCACCTCCCCTACTGCTTTTATTTGTAGGAGAGTTCTCTTTCTCATCCCCAATGAGACTTTGTTCTGGAAAGCTGGAGTGTAGGTGGATTGGCTACTCCCACACAAAACCAACATTTAAATCATACCTTGGGCATTTTTGTGGCTTAAAATGACTGTATTTAGTTACTTAAGGATGTTTTTCAAAATTCAAATAGCATTTGTTGTTTTCTTCACATAAAGATTTTTATAATTTGCACAAGTGCCTTAATCTCATCATTTTTTGGGACATTCCAATATGTTACTAAGGGTTATGTCCCTTTCAAAAGGCAAAAATTAAGCATTTGATTAAGTAACATTAGTTCTAATTTTCCATCACCTTTTGACACTTACTGTTATAAAATATTTTCTTGCACAGTGTGACTCAGTACAGACTCTTAACCAACAAAATTAATTCACAGGAAATTACTTAAGGCAGTGACAATGATAGAGTTAAGTAAGGAGTGCTATTTTGTGTATGAATTAAGAAGCTGTGTATTGACAGAATCCCACACATCTATTTCCAAATAAAAAGTGGAGACATCCAAATTTTTGATAGTGATATGCAGTGGTGAACATTGGTATCTTGAAAATAAACCATGCAAAGAGAGACTCAATTGTAAAGGTGGCCTGTGCAGTGTGCTGTGGAACTCCAATACATGGAGCAATAAGAGCAAAAGATTGGCCTGATGAAAAGAGAACTAAGCTTGGGTTATGCATAAAGACCCAGAGTGAAATAATTTTCAGGCCTCATGGCATGAGTCAACTACTTCGTATTTAGATTTATGCAAAAACCTGTAGGCTTTTTTTAATAGTCTTTTGATTATGTACAACATTTTTAAAATATCTCATGCTCGCTATTCTCTAATAACAGTTGAAGCTGCAGAATTTGAATGTAATACAACAATTCCTATGGTCTGAGTACAGGAAGAAAACAATCTTGTAATGAAAAATGGTATTTTCCAAAATTTACATATGGTTTACTGGTACAAGTGATGATTGAAAGAATATTCATTTGCAGTCTTGATATTCATCTTGAGGAGAACTTGCTCACGGTCACTGACCCTTTCTTCCTCTTTCCTACAGACATGAAACTTTAAATATTAGAAATCTGCATAAGAATACTAGAGAAGGTTCTAACAACAGTATGATTATTTTTACTCCTAAAGGATAGTTGCCTCTTGGAGCATCTCAACAAGATCCTACTTGAGTCTGGATGCATGGGCAGATCGTTTAAAGCTGTGGCTCTCAAAGACAAGGTGGGGTGTTACTGTCTGCACTTAATAGATTTCAGACATGGTCTGTTCTTAGCAGGAAGGTGTGTTGTGGGGGAAATAAGTGACAAAGAGGAAGTGTCTCATTTGCTTCTTGAGACTGATCTGGAACTTTCTACCAGTTTTAGAAAACCTTGTGGTTATACACTACACAAATGTCAAAACTGAACTCCATATGAAACTAAATGTAACTTACAGCAGTAATCCTGTTCATGTTATCCTCGAAATTTATCTGACTCTGAAGTCAGGACAATTAACCAAATTAATGATTATAGGCAACTGCATGTTTGTAAGATCAGATGCTAAAGCATTGGATGGATATCTTATGCTCTACATGGTAGTTCAAGGAAATCTGAATTAGGAATCACAGACAGAAAATCTGTGGGCTAAGAAGAAGGGGAATTTTGATTATTGGCCATGAGACAATGATTGGTCTAGAAAAAGTAAAATTATATCCATTTATATATACACACACCATTTTAATTTAAGAAGACTGTTCATGGACTTCTTTGGGTTCGTTGAAGGGCTTATTTTAGAGATTTAAGTCTTGTACAGTAGAAATATTCCAGAAGTTTACCTTGTCTGGACCTTCAAAGATCCTTTATTATTGATCCACGTACAATAATCAAAGGTGTCAAGTCCTCTGAACTGTAGAGGATCCCAGTTTAGTTCTGCTCCCAGCAAACCCTAAGGGAATGGTATGTGAATGGAATCAGAAACTGTGCTCTTCATATGTTCACCATAAATTGCTTTGCAACTTTGGGGAAAGCTCCATGCACATCTAAAGATAAAAGCCTGTAAAGAACAAATGATCCATTGATTATTTGTAAATAGTTGGAGCTGTTTGTGTCTTCTGAATATCTTATAAAGAATTGGTTATCCTAAAAATAATGTCATTTGAGACCTTCCATATTAACTGACGTTTTAACGCAGTTGGACAAATTAAGATTTTGCCCATTTCTCTTTCTGTTAAGAGGTATTTGTCAGCCTTAAGTCTTCCTAAACATTTGAGCTAAACCAAAACTTTTTTAAAAAGCATTGTTTGCACAGGAACCTGCTCTCACTTTCTTCCAGGCAGGGTGAAGGGAGTAAGACTGAAAGACACCATCAAAGAGGAAGAAGATTAGGACAACCTGTAGTTCTTTGGCACCAATGGTTTGCTGGCTAGTATGGATGGAGAATGTTACCCAAACACCTCTGTTCATAGACTGCTGCTGTTGCATTGCCAGCAGAAGGAATACTTGAAAGCATAACTGAAAGCCTAAATGTTCAGTTTTCTCATTGTTTCTTTACACTTTCTCAGAACAGCAATGAAAAACGTTGGCAACGTCCCTTTGCTCAACATGTCTGTCCCCTGCTCCCCACTCTTTAAATTCAGCTAAAATTCGGCCTAGTGTAGAAGGAAAAGCTACACCTACTGTAGCCTTAGGCAGGGACTCATTGCCACACACCTTGTCCGTAACAGTGTAAACCAATTTTTAAAGACTTTATGAGAGATATTTTAGAATCAAGCTGTTAGAGTGCAGAATAGTGTTTGCTCATCTCTATAAAATTAGTAGGTTTCCTCTGATATAAAAATTCTAATGCAATTGTAGAGTAACATATTCAAACAAATGAGATTCATACTATATTTTTCCTGTTGGAACAAATTCCTTTATCTTGTGTATTCCTTAAAAGTGTTGTTAATGTAAAACTCACGCAGGCTTCAAATTGTAGAGAGAAGTTTATATCAAAGGCTTTGCAGTATCCCACTTGGGATAATTAACCTTCTGATTATTACTAGAACTCTGCTTCTAAAAACTTCTTTGTATGTTGAGTTATTAATTTTACATTTTAGGAATTGGTACTATGGAGGAAACAAAGCTAAAAGCAGTGATAATGAAGCAAAACCCCATTTTTATTTTACAGGTATTGAAGTTTTTGCAATCCTTTTTTATTTTACTCATGATGTTGCCTATAGTGGATTTATATTTATATAAATAAATATATAAATTATATATAAGTTTTAATTTATAAATGACAGACTTTTTCCCTTTTTTCATCTCTCTAAACATGACTGATAATATTCAGTAAGCAAAACAGAAGATGTAAAATTCAAGGCCTCTCCCCTATGTTGTGTAATAGTATCAGTATGATGTAACTATATGTATGTACTTTACTGAATACACCAGTGTATGTATTTTGTATTGACTACAAAACAGTGGTACAGCTTTCACTTGATTCAAATAAACTGATTTAATCAATTTCATTAAAGGAAAAAGAAACAGCTGACCAGTTTGGTCCTGGAAAAAAGTTCCCTGCAATCAGACTGAATAGAAGAATTCTGTGACCTAAACTGGCAAAAAATAATGTCACAATCAGTTACCACATGTAAGCAATATAAAATACTGTATGTAAGGCTGAAGTAACTATCAATGCATACACATGGTAATGCTTTCTCAATCTCTTTTAAGATCCCTATGTAATATCAAAGACATACAAATAGACAAGTGCCTTTCTTAGTGGATGTTCCTTTGTCAAAAATGGTAATTAATATTCTGGGGGAAAACCAAAGTACTTGTTCTTCTTTACTTCACCTCTCAATCTAATTGTCAGTTCTATTCAGGTAGAAGTCAGAAGAATTTCTGTAAAAATGTTTAATATAACCAATGAAACTTTTATCCTTGCTAAGTCTTTTTCTTTGTTAAATTAGAATCAACTCATGTTCACAGTCCAAAGCCTGAATATATTAAGTTCCGTGTGGGCCAGGTAATAATTCACAGAAGATTTGGTTATTCGGGAGTCATTGTCGGATGGGATGTAAAAGCTAACACTCCAGGAGAACGACTACAACCCAGATATCCTCCAGTGAAACAGGTTTGAACGTACTAAACTCTTACTTTATTAATATATACACAGAATAACTCAAAATACTCTCAGAAACACTGTTACAGACCAAATTCCTGCTATCCTAGTGGGAAACACTCCCAAGTCCTGTATCACCTGTGCAGCTGAGTGGCACCATTGCTGCTTCTGCACTGTGGTCCCAGTACACCACAGCTTTTGCACCACTGACTGGCTAAGCTTTGCTGGACAGGGCTGTAGTGGAAAAATCTCAGAATTACTCACTTTTTATACACAGAGTTGTATTTAAAGTAGCAGTGTCAACCTATTATGTCTGAATGGATTTCTCCTGCTGTGTTACTAAAGTCGAGAAGCTGTTAAGTCTTTTATCTGGTTATCCATAATTGGTGGCATCTTCACTAAGAAATGCAAATAATCCTCCATGTTTAATCAGTTTCAGTGAGAAAGCAATGTTTTTGATGATCTGGTTACTTGGAGTGTAAATCTATTGAAAAACACATTTTTGTTAGAATTCTTAAAGCCTTTGAATTTCTCTAGCTTAAGTCCTTGAATTTGAAAATCAGATGCTAAATCTTAGTTGACAGAGCTAATCTGGTAATGCAGTGCTGTGCTGCATGCTCTGTATGCCACTGACATGCTGCTTAAGTGGCAGGAAGACGCTAATCATTAAGTCAAAGAGGACTGAAAATGAGGAAAACATGAAAATCTTTGCCTATAGCAAAAAATTTATGTTCAGCTGGGAACTGACATTCAGTTCCATTTTGTGCATTTGGTTCCTTCCCTGATGTAATTTCATCCAACTGTCACTCATCTTTGCCTTCCAAAACACCTGCATTCTTGCTTTCTTTTCTCCTCTCAGTAGTGCTGTCACCAGCTGAACGCTCAAGAATTTCCCAGCAGACACTGATTCTTTCTATGTACCTTACATTGTTCTGCTTTGTGGTCCTCTTTATTGTTTTAATTTCAATAGCAGCTGACAAGGGGTTTAAGTGTCTTTTGTTGGTTTTGGGGTTTTAATTGCCTTTGCCTATCATGTCTTGGGTACTAGCTATGCAAAATGCCTTCTGACCTTTAGGCAGCAACTACTAAGCTTAGTCCTTGTAAATCCCTCGAAACATCAGCCAGGTTTTCAGCCAAATTTTTCCTTCCCTTCCTCTGACTTAGAGATCTTTATGAAATCACTGAGCAGAGGCCACTGCCTGTTCTCATTGATTGATACTGATTGCTTCATGAATGCCATCTGTATTCACCCATCACTTTTTTTGTGTTTAGATTGTGGGTTACTTTGGGCAGGAACGTTTATGGAAAGCAGCGAGTATCGTGGCCCATATTGCCTGGCCCAGGATTTGTTTTCATAGGCACTTTGTTAGATGATTCACATACACACACATGGAAGTTGCCTTAGCTCTCTCCAGGACTGGGACCATGGTATATGGTTGTTGGAGGTGGTATTATGTTCTGAACTTGTCTCTTCCTCTCTGGAGTTCAGTTGCCACTTCTGAAGGAAGAAGGATGGTAACAGATGGTCATGGGGCCTATGTACAAAAAGCAGAGATATTGTAATTCTTGTTTCTTGCAAGGTCTATGGGGAAAAAAAGGTTAATTAAACTCTTGACTCTTAAAAATGTTTCAGATATGCCAAGAACTTTGTGTGTTGCAGCTCTGATTCTTTTATACTTAATTCTCCAAACTGACATTGGTAAAATAATAAAAATGAACTGGCTGTATATATATATACACACATATATATATATGTATATATCAAGTTGATTTAGGTTCTGTAAGCCTACTGAAAGTTAACTGATGATAATATGTAATCTTTAGTCATCATCTCTCTTTGAGGCTATTTATTTTCTGTCTATTTTTACAGGATCTAAAAGATACCCCTCACTATCACATTCTAATTAACAAAGCAAATGGATTTGGCAAATCTACAGCTTATGTTCCTGAGGAAGAGATAACAATTATTATGGGATTGGAGGTAGTATTTATTTTTTATTCAGTTGCAACTTGATTGTTATCCTGTATGTTTAAAAGTTGACTGACCTTTGGCTTAATAGATACTAGCTAGGCTGCAAAGTTAGTGAAAACTAACAGAGAAAGCAGATAAAAAAATTACTGCTGTACTTTCAGGCATGGGTTTTTGGAAGTTGAAAAGTGACCAAACTCAGGTACTACCCACTTTACCATCTGCTGAGGTTTGTTAAGTGTTTTAGCAACTTGATTTCCATTATATATAGGCTGTTGCAGACACAGACTTTTGTTTTAGGATTTCTGGGGATCTAGCAAAGTATGTTGCTTTCTCAATTCTACTCTGTCAAACAGCTCCTACTCAGCTGCTTCCCAGACTGAAGAATGTCTCCTTTCTTAACTGCAAAACTCTTTGGGAGCCAAAAATTCTGTTTTGTGTATCAGGGTTGAAGTAGCTTTTGATTCCCAGCTTATGCAAGGCACACCAGATTTTTAAACTAGTCTGAGACACTGATCCAGAAAACAGCCTTCAGGCATGCATGCCTCATACAAGTGGCTTTTTGCAAGGGACCCCTATGCTGCTGCGGATGCCTTGTTTCAAATTGTGGATAGTGGCAGGGTCTGTATTTAAAATGACAGCAAGTAGGTGAGCCATTCATCTAACAGGAGATGCTTGGTCTAGTCAAACAGAGGAGATTCAGATTGGTATCCTCTGCCTTTTGGGAAGCTCTCCCAAAGGAATTGTTTAAGTCAGACTGGCCTGAAGGGTCTCCATGCTTTCTCTTGAAACTCTGCTGCTGCACATAAAGGACCCTTCTCAGCCACAGTGTGACACCATCACCTCTTTTATTTGGGAGAAGCCTCAGTTCAGTCCATTCTGTTCTAGCCACCAATTATAACATAAACTATGCCAACATGCCTCAACTTAGGAGCAGAAACGATGTTGTTCCAGATGAGAATCATATCTATTTGAACCTGGATTCTGCCTGCACTGTCTAAAAAATGCACCTTTCACTCTGCCAGTTAGCTGGCTACCTTCAGTTTCCTTTATATTCCATGGGGAGAAACAGATACTTCATCTTAAATATTCACCTTGTGGAATTAGCTTCTAAGGTATCAAATTGCTTTATTCACCTGCATGGCATGTTATTTCTCCACATGGATTATTAGAGGAACTGTTGGTAGCAAGCTCACAAAACCAGGTATTTCAAAGCTGTCTAGCTGAGATTAATAACAGATGGTGAGTCATGCCTGTACCTCAAGTTCAAAAGGTCTGTGTATTGCCCTCTCTCAGCCTTTTGTACAGCCTAATAGGCACATAATTTCTTGAAGAGTTGAGTGATCAGAAACGTTTAGACTTGTCATGACCCTTTCCCAGCTGACAGTTCTCAGCCACTCCTTGTGGGCTTCCTGCATCCAGACAAGGCTTGGATTGTCCTTGGTGGGTTTGCATCTTCATGTTGGGCCTAAGGCCATCACCTGGGTCTGTCTTCACCATTTCCCCCACCACTTCTTTACTGTTCCTGCCTCACTGGATTAGGTAACTGATCCAGCTAAAAGAAATACCAAACAGGTCTAACAGCAACGTGAGTGGGAACTATTTCAGTAAGAAACAGTGCCGATTTTAAACACTGATGTTAGTGTAACTCTAGCTTGTAACATTTCACGCGATCTGTTCAACGTTTGTAAAGTACTTGGAGAGAGTTGCTATTCTGATGGCAGAAATTTAGTTATGGTTCACAGAAAATCCCACTGAAACTACCTCTATGTACATTAAAAACTCATCAGGAGTTTTCAAACAATATAGTAACTTCAATTACTCGTTTAAGTATCAGTCTGTATTTATTGCCAATTCTGATGCTTCTTCAACTTGAAATATTTTTTCTCAGGTGTATCACCCTGATATGGAAACCTACTTCAGTGGATATGATGGATCAAAATACATTATGCAGCCATGGTTGAAAAAACTCTACCCTCACGACTGAGTACTTCAGTGTCTGTTCATGAAATGTACATCCAGACAACAGATGTCCTTTTTAAACCTGAGCAAACAGCCACCAGGATAAAATGTGTATTTTTTACCTTTGACGAAATAAAATATTCCTAAGCAGTTTTTACATTGAACACTCAATTTTGTTAGCAGTGAATGCACTGCAGGTTCAGTTTGCCATGACTCAGCAATGAGGATTAATTTCCTTCCAGTTTTGGGAGGAAAGGTGTAAATGTAGCCCAGTTTCAGCCAGGAGTGCCAAACGTTTGGCACATCAAGTATCTTGCTGTTTTACAGGGGCCAGGGAACAAAATAAGCAGTTGTGAACTGTACTTTCAGAATTAATTGTAACATCAATTTTAGGAGACGGACTTACCATAAGAATGAAGTAAAAAAACATCAAAAAACTTAAGAAAGCATAAAAATTTTATTAAGAAAATGTGTAGGATTTGAAAGTTTCTAGAGCAACTTGCTTCTTCTGTTTTCTTTTCCCTTTATCTCAAACACAGCAAACACTCTACAAGAAGCATAAGCAGTAGCATTCTGGATTCTTTCCTGCAGAGTCTGTGAATCAGCAGAATGTGACAGGTGACTGTCTATGTGGCCTCCCCATTCTTTCATTTCTTCTTCTTTTATCAACAAAGGCTTTCCCAATGCCTGGCCAAACAGTTGACACACTTCCTGGGCTTTCCGGCGCGTGTTTCCAACAGCAGTGACACACACTTGACGGCTGAGAGGTAGAAGCAGCAGCACAATAACAAGCAGGGCCAACTGATATACCACTGTTCTTGTCAAGCTTTTTTTTTAACATCTTGGGTTTTGTAACTGCAAAGATGCTAAGGCACATCACCTTCCCCCAGCTTCTGGGTCACAGCTTGAGCATTGAGGGGAGAGTGTGTGGAGAAAATGTCAGCATCCTCACTAGCTCCGATGAGATCAAGCATTTCCAACACCTGTATGCTGCAGGCATCCATGCTGATTCGCGCAGAGCAAGAGTTCAGTCCTTGCTCCAGGCATTTCAGTGGCTCAGCTGCAAGGCACAGTAGCACCTGCTTAACCTCACTGGCCAGACTTCCTGATCTGCTGTAGATACCTCTGACATTCACTTCTGGCATCTTTGGAACCATTTACAGGAGCTAATTGCAATTGCTTCTTGGACCAGGCAGTTCTTTTCTTTAAAGAGGCAAAACCCCAACCAAGACTAAACTTCCTTCTGTCTCTCTTTCTTAGTGGGAGAAGCCTGGACTTTGAATACTCAATGCTTAAAACATATCAAGATTGTGAACTTCAGGGCAGCATGTTTTGATGCTGAAGAAGTGCCACACATGGTTCTTTCCAGATCATGTCAGCAGCTAACAGTAATGAGAAATGGCAAGGGTACTTAAAATTATCAACATCTGGTAACACACTTGCACCCTCATGAATAAATACAAATGAAATCTACACATCATAATGTAATCAAAGCCAAATTCTGTTGACCTAAGATTCACAGCAGATTATACTCCAGTGGAAATCAGTGGGAAAATATTTTTATTCTGCTTTTGCACAGGGACAAGAAAAAATTCTATCTTCTAGGCTGAAGAGCATTAATTTATAAGTTATACTTAAATACTGAAATTTCTACCATAAATATTAATAGGTGTGAGGGAAACTACTTGCTCCCATTGCGAACAGCATAAATTATGTATTCATATTAACTGAGGCTGTAAAATTTGTGGTGTGAGAGAACTTACCGAAGGGTGTCTATGGCTTCTGGTGTATGGTAAAAATGAGGTGGATTGATGGTAACAGAGGTTCCTAACTTTTCAATCAGTAGATTGCAAACATTCTGCATTTTTCCAAAATCACTGAATATGATACAGACCTGGGAGTGAGCAAACACAGACATCACATGAGTAATATTTTCATTTTGCATTATGACTCAATACTTTTATTTAAATCAGTATAAAGCCAGACATCTACAAGGTAACTTAAGTTACTAGTCTTGTATATTATTCAAACATTTTTAAGACTTCTATATAGCCTGAGAGACTAGCATGAGGTTTGCAACAGAAAGAGGTTCAATAAATGGTTTAAGATTGAGGATTAAGAAATCCTTTTCTGAGGAAGTATGGCATTCTTGGTATGTAGACAATCTGAAGAATGAATGTGCTCTTTGGAGCACATGACTAGACACATCCTGGTTCTTCCCTTTTTAGATTGCTAGATGTTAATTAGGCAGAAGCTCAAGCAAAATGATGTGGAAAACATTGTGCATGAAGGAAAACTACGTTTTAATTCCAAGCATTAGGTTCAAGAAACTTCAGCTGTGAGATTAAGCTAAGGTGAGCCCCGTTCAGCTTGCAGTGGGCTCCAAACGCTGTGGTGTCTGAACCAACTCACTGCAGTGCTGAGAGGGAACTGGGCACTTCAGACTTGGATTAAAAACAGTTTAAACACCTAAGGTGTCTTTGGCTTTAAGAAGCATTAAATGAAGATGCATTAGGAATTCAGGTGCTTTTCCAAATGCTATGAAGCAGGCATCACTATCAGCCCTGGATCCAGAGCCCTATAGTTTTCTGGGTGGAAAGTCCAGGCAGGCAGCAACTTTCCAGGCAGGAGCCAGCTTTTCTCTGTAGCAAAGCTCAGCTCCCAGGACTGAAGCAATGACACTGAGCTGACACAGCATTCAGGAATCAGAAATCCTGGATCCCTAACTCTTTTTTTACAAAACCTAAAACCTCACCTTCACTTCTACTACAGTGCTCTCACCATGAGTCAGGTACACCTTCTCTCTTATCCCTGACTCCTTTCTCTTTGCATAATAATACAGCTTCCACAGGAGTGGGAGAAAAAAACCTGCAGTACAGAAAATTCTACTGCCAACATCTGTGACATACAGTTGCCCCTGTGGTTGCTGCAGTCTGTGCATCAATCTACCCCAGTGAAGGGATATGACACAGAAATCCGAGTTACAGCATGCCAGCTGCACTGCAGCAGCTTCCTGTGTGCACACCAGAGATTTACCTTGTGGAGAATGAGATAATTCAAGGAAGCCAAGTCTGTCAGTGAGAGAGAAGGGAGCTACTTCACATACAGAGTAAGGTAGAAAGTAGTTATTGATAATAATCACAAAGTAATTAATGCTCCCATCTTGTTACCCTTGATAGCCTTTTGGTGTAGTACCCAAACCTTATCCTGGCTTGGATCCTTGCACTGGTTCAGTGGCTCTGGAAGGTGCAGTGTCGATTGAACAGACACTGAAGATGAGGCTACACCAACAGGTTTTTTCTTCAGTGGGAGTTTTTGCCATACATATAAAAAGCATACATCCCCCTGTGATGTTTTGCAGAAAACTGTCATATTTGTATTTTGTGGGAAGTCTCACTATGAGGACTGTCACAGTGTTTCTCAGACAGCCAGCAGCATTTACAAGATTTGCTCCTTCTAGGGGATGAAACAAAAGAAGGATGAAACAAAAGAATGATGAAACAAAAGAGCTACAGGTCTTAAGCAGGAGATAAATTGCTCAGACTGGGGCACTTCTGGGCACTCAGAAACTTTGTTGTTAAAAATGAAGCATCTGATCAGGTACCCTCAGGGGCAGAAAACAACTGAGCAACAACTGATTTTGCTGTTCTCCCTCCTAAAAAAAAAAATCACAATTTTCATTTAGAGCTACATATAATAAATTCCACTTACAGAGGATATGTGAATATTAAAATGCAAAAAAATGTTTTAACATCATCAGTTCTTAAGGTTAGAAAGTGTGAAAAAGTAACATGAGGTTAAGCAAAACTATTAGAGACATTCCAAGGTTTGGATAACCCTGTAAATGACAAGAAGTTATGGTTTATAACGAGGCAAGTGTATTAAGAAATGCATAAAATCAACATAATCTTCATCCCATGAGAACGTCATGCAATAAGTGAACTATTATGATAAAGATGTTATAGAGCTTTGTGATCTTACACACAACTTCATTCTTCTGCATATTTCCCTTTGTTATAGCAGAAATTAAAATTATCTCCTTACAGTCGAAAGTGTCTTGAATTCTTCATTATACTTTAAATAGCTATTTGCCTGGGAATTTTTCAGTCTTTTAGAAATTCTTTACAGTAGACAAATGGTAAAGAGTTTATAGAATGAAGTAACATATGACTTCCAAAACTTTAGGTATAACACAGATATAATGGCAAACTCTTTAATAGAGAAGTGAGTGGAAGTGCGTTTTAAATTCATTTATAATGCTACAGCAGGCAAACATGCTGGCCAATGGAACTTCATTGGTTTATGAAGCTGCACTAATGAAACAAGGATATACATAAAGCGAGAAGCAAGGAGAAACTAATCTCTGCACAAAGAGTGGCTGCACTGCTACCTCAGCGTGCAGGGCAGCCAAAACAGCAGCACTGTGGCTGGATTCTTCCCGTTCTGACCCCTGGCTCCCAGGCAAACACACAACCCTGCAACAGCAATTACAGCTGGTCCAAGCTGCTTACAAATGAACACTATATCCAAGCAACTGGCTTTCCACATATGATCCTGTTGTATAAAAACTACTAGCAGAAGAGAGATAATTGACTAAGTTATCACTTAAGACTGAAGTTGTATGCCTGAGTTTGTCTGTAGCCTAAAAAATAATTCATATAATAATTAATAATAGAGTTTTATTAATTTTTAAGTACAGGTCATCTAAAAAACAGGGTGACTTAAGCTCTCAAGGTAGTAGGTGTCTCCATGAGAAAGTTAAAGTCATTCAGAACATTCAGAACCATTCAGAACCATTTAAGTATCTTAAAACTCATTTTAAAATCCAAATTTTGGATTTTGGTATAGTACCCAAACTACAAGATTTTGTTCTCCAAATTCTCAATCATTTCTGTATTTACTGGTGTTATTTAGACGAGAATATGCCTTAAAGCAAGCAAACTAAGGAGGTTGAACCTGTTTAAGAGGACTGTAAACCACAGCTCTGTAAAACAGCTATCATTTTATTGCAGGCTTCCAGGTTTACTTTGTAAGAAT
This sequence comes from Vireo altiloquus, assembly GCA_013396875.1. Taxonomy (NCBI): domain Eukaryota; kingdom Metazoa; phylum Chordata; class Aves; order Passeriformes; family Vireonidae; genus Vireo; species Vireo altiloquus. The sequence continues at coordinate 18,221 of VZRF01015391.1, read as the reverse complement.
CTCTGAAGTTGTTGGGTAGTGATTAAAGTTTTATGGTCTAAAAAGATACATTAGCTGAACACACATAATTAATTTCCCTCAGTGAATGTTTCAAGCACAGCATTTGTTTCTTACTATGGCATGGATGTGCAAAAAATATACTTCCTTTAGCAGATACTGAAGTAAGTGGGATTATTCCCATATTATTTGCATTTGACAGAGCAATTTTTACCTACAGAATTCTGAGCCAATTACCCAGGAAACAATTAGCTTTGCTTTACCTAGAGCAAGCTGATGGCAGAGTTGTATAGAACAGACCCAAATCCAAGTGCTGTGGAACTGTGGCCTAAGCAGATCTTCCATTTGTTCCCAGTCCAAGGAGCTAAAATAATAAAAATTTAAAAAAAAGCTGACTGGGGCAGCTTTCTGAACCCACCAACTCCTTCCAAGAAGCAGAAGGCAGGAACNTAAAATAATAAAAATTAAAAAAAACTGACCTGGGGAAAAAAAGGGTTATTAACTGGGGCAGCTTTCTGAACCTACCAACTCCTTCCCAGAAGCAGAAGGCAGGAAGGGCTATGGGTGAAGGAGACTTTAGAATTGTTGTTTGCTCACACTGCCCCAGAACCAAATATGCTGGTCTGTAGCATCAGGTAACATTTAAAAAGCACACATTCATCTGAGATGACAACAAGTTCTGCACACAACAGAAGACTGCAGCTGAACTCTGCTATCAACTGCAGTCATTAAATAGTTTTTTTGGACTATGCTGTTCTTATGCTCCTTGGTCGGAGAGACTTTGCAAATTTTTATAGGTCCTTGACACACTTCATAGTTTTTTATTTTATTTTTATTTCTGTTTAGGTTGAATACATACCTCTGCTTCCATCTGGTAAGTATTTTCTACTCTACTGAAATCTTCTGTTACAGTCATATTTTCTTCCTAAAACAAGGAAAGGAAGTAGAGGAATATAACCTTAAAAGACAGAAATTAAGCATCTGCTGCATGCACATGGTGTCCTATAAAAGCTGAACTGTTTTGGCATATTACTTATGACTTTGCAACAGAAATTTTGAATTTTCCATGCAAATATCTTCAGTTAAAAAACTAGATGGATGTTAAAGACTTCTTGCATTATTCTAAGTCAACTATACAGTAGCTCTATAATATAATTTTGTTGCTATTCCCTTGAGAACAAGTAGGTCATAAAAGTGGCTGCGAAGTAGAAGCTGTGTGTATTAGCATGTAACTGTAAATTCACCGAGTAAAAAAAAATCTAGAAGCTTCAACTGTTTTTAGAAAGTTGGTATGTGAGAAGTGCTTTTTAAGGTATTTTAGCAGCAGCAGCTTGTAGCAAGGTCATAGGAACAGTGACTGAACAGCTATTATTCTGCCATAATGTTAACTCTTGGAAAAGGCTGTTCCACCAGTGAGACCTCTGCATCAACAGCAGCTGCATCGGTCAACATAATGGCTGCACAGAGCACTACCAAATCCTGCAGGACTTATAAATAAGGTACTGAACTCACAAAGATACAGAATAACTTAGGTTACATGTGAATATTTTAGCAGCTTGCTAGTGGTCTAACAGTCATGCTTTTTTCCTGCACTTCACTCTGCTGTAAACAGTTTGAGGAAACAATTTATTGTAAATTACTCTAACATAGCAAAAAGCACAGCCTACAGTTTAATTGTAACTTTGCATGCTGCACCCAGGAACGGTAGTAAAGCAGATACTCAGCCTTCCAGTTACTGGAGTATTTCCTAAATTTATTTGCATAGGAAATATTTGCTTTCAATGCTGACATTTCAAAAAATGCTTTGTGTCAGACTATTTCCTGCAGACACCCAAATCTTCAAGTTTATCATGAAGATAATCATGCATAAGTTAATTCTAATGCATGCATAAGTTAATTCAAATGACATTAACCATGAGAAGCATTTTCCTTCTAAAATAAAAAAAATATGGTTTTTATTACCACTGCACCGCAGTCTACAAAAAACTGAAATTTCAAAATTTGTATCATGATTGATTGGTAGAGCTCAAATTCAAGCACAACAGTCCTATTTTTAGATATTTTCAGATAATCTCTTCTAGTATGGGCAAGGATTAGCAAGAGCCAGTAGTCCATAAAAGCTGTATTTTTTCTTTTATGTGGCTGGCTGTGGTTTGCTAAGAGTGATCAAAACAGTCTAGCACCAACAGCTAATTTAATTTACATAATGGGGCAAATCTTATGATTTATGATAGAATCCAATTACAATTGACAAGAAAGATTTTTTCCCCCAGAGGTCACACATATCTTATAGAAATTACCACATAGAAAACACAAACTTCTACAACTCATACCTTACAGAAATAACTATGCTCTAACACAACTGTAAACACAGGCATTTGTTTTCCCCTGTCCCCTCTCCTTAAGCCTTCTCTTTCCTGCTGAGCAGATCCAAGCCTTGGAATTTGGCTGTGCCCTCCCAAGGTTCCTGTGTATTTAAGGACACTGCCATCCTGTGGTACCAGGCGCTATGGCAAGATCAATATTATGGAGTGAAAGATAATTTTGTACCCTGTATTGCAAAATTTCCTTTACAGCTAATTTTAATCCCACCAGATTTGACAGTAGCTATATGTGTTACTGAAGATAAATGGATGAAATAATTGCTGAAGTCATAACAAGGTGGCCTTCTGTGATACATTTTCTGTTTGATACTTTGCTTCCATTTGTGACTGTGTTCAGACAAAGATATGGAAAAGACAGGTGGGAGACAACAGAATTTTAAATTGGAATCAAGAATGAGACTACTTCAAAAGCAAAAATCTTTCTTCCCAGCAGTTTATGTGTACTATTCATATTTTGGCTGAGGAAATACCAATTTGATTGCAACAGCCACAGAAGAAATAGTTTTCACTGTGACTTAGGAAAAGCTGCACTTCTGATCTGTCAGGTGTTCTGGACATCTGGAATAACTTTCTCCATTTTCTAAATCTATGGGCCAAGAATCACAGTGAAAAAATTAAATTAATATAACAATATTGGTAACTCAATTACCCCAGAAGCCACTAAACAATCCTTAACGGAATCATACTTGAATTCTGCTTACAAAGCCTATTTTCTATGTGGCATCACATCGCTGCTGCAGGCACTCTAAAATAAACACCGATGAAAAAGATAGTCAATATCCCATCGAGCTTATAACATCAAGTCTAAAAATGTGCTTTACTTTATATTTTCACTCTTTTCAACTGCACACAACTTTCTATAGCCCTTTCTCCTATCTGCTATATCAGAACAATGTCTTTGTCACAGGACCATTGTGCCCACCCTCAGGACACTGGCTGTTTATAGGAATGACTGCTCTTTTTCCCAGAAGAGAACACAGAAAAAAATAAATGGGTAGGTTAGCATAAGCACACTTCAAGAAGGCAAGTATGGAACAATATACTAAGAGACCCAGCCCATCTGCACATAAAATTATGCATTCTGCTCCTGGTTAATGACTTAACCAAACTGTAAGACCTTTTTATGACACACAAGCCAAGCCTTAGGAAGGGCAAGCATTTATCGTTTGGAATGTATGCTAATGCCTGTTGGGTAAGGTATGCTGGTGTGTGAAACTGTAAATAAAAAACATGTGGAGACACTTGAAAATGTCTCCTAAAACCTACTTGTACATTTGAACTGATATATGCAGTATAACTTTACCTTATGAAAAACAAAGATACCTGAACAATCAAAAGAGTTAACTTCTCCCATGTGATTTTTGTTCCCACGGCATTTTTATTTTTAGCACTATGGAAATGGTTAATGAGAGCCTTGATTTATGCTCCTCTCTCCTGACAGTCATCCACAGTGTCTCCAGATAGTTAATGAGGACGAGCACCTTCTGGGATTGAGTAGCTGTGCTCCGGCCGCTCATGCCCTCACACTGTCTGGTCTGCTTGGCATGCAATGACAGAATGATAACCCAAAAACCTATGCTGAAAAAGTTTCTGCTGCTTAATGAAGAAATAACAGAAGTATATGTAACAGTTATTACAAGAAAAACAAAAAGCAGATTTGTACTCAGCAAATCCAGGGTACATTGAAGGTATAATGTGGTAATATTAAAAAAGTGACACTTACAAAGATTTTAACCTTCATTCAGGGATATATTGACGTTGGACGGTTTTGCAACTGAGTGAGCAAACTTTAAAACCTTTTTTTAACAGACTGTATGGATGTGCATCCATAACTGTGACTCCTGAATAAGTTTTGAAATATGGACAATTTTGCACATAAATCCAAGGATGCATCCCAGTACAGACAATCTCTAACAGAGAGCCTACCAGGTATAGATTGCTAGATGGTTTTGTTTTGTTCAATAACACTCTGACAGGTACAACAAATATTGTCACTGTTATTTTAAACAAGGTGGCCAATGCCATTTCTTAGATACAGCCATTAAAGGAAACAAGTGTCATCTCCACACCACTCCCCAAATAAATCATAGGTGGAAAATCAGTTTGCTTCTATAGAATGAGAAGAAAATGTTACTTTTGAGCAGCTGGGCTGATTAAGGGAGATTGCTTTGAAGGCTGCAGGGAAAGTAAAATCAATGGTGAAACCACATTCTGTGCTCTGAAGTGCTGCATATACTTACAGCACTCTATAAATAAATGCCACTATGTGCATCTATTTCTGATTAAAATCCTGTGTAAATGTATATGGAAATCAGGTGCTGCCCCCAGGCATCCTGACAAGCTGCTAATGCAAGCTCCTGCTGCTGCAAAGGTTATGCACTTCTGATCTCACAGACTTCCTACTATAGCAACAATAAGAGTTAAGGAAATTGTTCTGTGGATTAATTAAAAATAAATATATAGCATAGTCAGATGATTTCTAAAGAGGCCTTAGATAAGCTTGCAACAACTAGAACCATATGGAGATTGTGAAGAGAGATTAATTTTACAGTTGTATAGAATGGTATTAGCTACAAGCGAAGTTAGCAAACGCAGTTAAGAACAAATTGCCAGCAGTGAGAGTTGTTAGTGGAAAAGCTGCAAGGCAAATAAAAGCTCCAGCAGTAGAGTGATTTAAAACTGGATAGAACTAAGCACTAAAAATTATACCGTGGGGAACTACTCTGAAAAAAAACCAACTTCATGTTGTTTTTCTCAGAGTTCCCTAGAGTTAACACTTTGCTAACACTGAGAAACCCACAACTCAAGCAGCTTTCAGTCTCTCAACTAAGTGGAAAGAACATTTTCATTCTCCAACACACAGCATCTCTGAAACAGAAAAAGATTACTGTGAAATTATTGTAACTATAATAAGACGTTGAATGCTCTCACATTGTAAAAACAGCCCACTCTCCACCCTGCTTGCCTGCTCACATTACATTTCTGAACCTGACTGTATAAACTCAAATAAAACCATTTGTTTGTCATACTTCAGTTTGCAATTATTTTTTTTCTAGCCTGGAGTGGTGCATAGAGCCCCTCTAAAGCACACTCACCTGTTTAACACCTTGCCTACTCCTGTTGTGTGCCATCCACCATGTACTGGATGCTCCACGCTATCACAATTCAATCAGTTTCAAGTCCAAAATGGAAGTCAGTTGTTCAGAATCACTGTAGGGTAAATATCTGCAACCATCTTTTCTATTCTAGCCACACTCTGAAGAGCTATTTAATTACAGTCTGTATGAAAATGCCCCATAATCAGATAGCTCACCATGGCGGTAGGTACAAAGCTTATAATTTTCTCTACTAATAAAAATGAATGCATGCTGAATTGCTTTGTCTTCTCTCACTCCTCTTAAAATCCATCACTTTATACTCCTGTTAACTCACTTAATAGAAACTGAAAGCATTTAACCTGTAATCCCTTATAAAAACGGACCAGTTTTCACTGAATGAGTCATCCTGATGGCAACGGAACCCATGACAAATGCTGTCTGTGACAGACGTGTACCTAGCCATCATCACATATCTAATCCAGAGCAGCCTCCACGTCCCCTTGCCATCTAGTCCCAGAGTTGCAATATGAGCTTTTTTCAGGGGCTAAGTAGTCTTCTTTATTGCCTTCTTTATTCCAGAACAATTTGTATAAATACTACAGTGACAGCACAGTTTAAAAAGAAAACAGGTAATCCTATTTTGTTGGGGAAATGAAAAGTTGCAGCCAGTATTTATCATCAAAAGCATGCAGCATCTGAAATGTGGGCATGCAATTTTGCTGTGGGCACACCACTATTTAGGTCGAGTAACTTAAGCTCTTACTTTTCATTTACTAACGCTGATTTGCACTGTAACATCATGCAGTATCAGGAAACCCTTCTGCAATTCTTTTTTACTCCACTGAATAATCTGGTGTTCATAGCAAACTCTATCACCTCTCTTTATCCCCAGCTTATCTCTGAATACACTCAAGAGGCACAAACTTCCTAGGGAACTTCAATAACAAGTAACTTTCGAAAGCAACTGCTTATTCCAAAAAGATACGCTTTTTTCTCTTTTAAGAGTCCTACGTGTGAAACACCATCCAAAACTCGTTTATGAAATCAAAAAGTACCATCAGCACAATTGTTAGGTGAAGTATCACCCTTATGGAGCGTTTACGGTTTGGACAAAGCTTTAAAGGCAAGACTATGCTTTTTTCATCATTGCAAAATTACTTCCTGAGGCTTAGAAACTTACTGTAGTAAAGGAACTTTTTGGGTCCCCAAGGGGCTTCTGTCAATTTGGCTATCTTGATCATATCCCATGTTTTTCAGAACCTCTCTACTTAAGTGGAACAAGGAAGAAGGAGGAAAGAGCTCTGTATGTATTTGCTGCTACACTCTGCTAATTACACAGTTACTCTGACACACACAGATACAGGTTATGCTGCTGTGTACGACTTTATCAGTTTCATCTGCATGCAACAAGAACAAATCACAAAATTAGGTTGGAAAAGACCTCTGGTATCACCGAGTGCAACCTATGATCGAACACCACTATGTCAAAACCGAGACCGTGGTACTGACTGCCAAGTCCGGCCTTTCCTTAAACGCCTCCAGGGACGGCAATTCCACCACCACGGGAGTCGAAGCAGAATGGCTTTAACATGCTAAACAAGCGACCTGCTGGAAGGCCGGGGTAGCGACAGTTCATGTTTTCCGCTGAGGCTGGCATGGCTGCAGCCTCCTAAAAACAGGCAGGCTTTCCTAGCAGTGTCCCCGCGGCTCCCGAGGCAGAGGGCCGGGAGCTCCAAACCCGTCACTGCCCTGCTTCCCGCCGGCACCAAGGCCCTCTGCGGGCGCCTTTCCCCAGGGCCGCCCCGGCGGGACGGCGCCGCACCCCGCCGGCTGCCGAGCGGGACCGGGAACTGCCCAGAGAACTGGGACCTGCCTCGCCCGCTGCCCCCCTCGCCCTCCCCC
>VZRF01015391.1:0-10484 GCA_013396875.1 Vireo altiloquus | reverse complement strand
CCGCTCCCGCCGGCCGCCGCGCGGGCCCGGAGCCGGCCGCTCCCGCTGGGATGGGCCGCGGCGCCGAGGTCACAGAGGCTCGGTGTCGTTAAGGCTGGAAAAGGCCTCTGGGATCATAGAATGCAACCTATGACCGGACACCACCGTGTCAACTGAACCATCGCACAGAGTGCCACGTCGTCTTTCCTAAAACACCTCCCGGGACGGTGACTCCACCACCTCCCTGGATAGTCCCTTCCGATTTATAATCACCCTTTCTGTGAAGAAATTCTTCCTAATGCCCGACCTAAACCTCCCTGGTGCAGCTTAAGACTATGTTCTCCTATTCTGTCGCTCTTTCCCTGGGAAGTCCCTCCGCCACTCGCAGATGCCATGACAGTGTGCGAAGGTGGCACCCAGCCGTGAAAGTGACCAAGGACAGGACAAGAGGACAAGATCCATGCCCTGGCCCAAGCAGGGTCAGCCAGAGCAGACTGCCTAGGTCCATGTCCAGTTGTACGTTTTATATTTAAAGGGATGGAGACTCCAGAATGTCTCTGAGCAACCCAGGTTAGTATTTGACCACACTCATAGTAATAATGTAGGGGTTTTATGTTCACCTGGCGTGTCATGTGTTTTAATCTGTGTCCATTGTGTCCTGTCACGGGACAGCACTGAAGACAGTCTGGCTTCCTTGTCTTCCATCCATCAGGAGTTTATATATAGACTAAGATCTCCCTGATCTTTGTCCAGGCTATAGTTCCAGCTCTGTCTGCCCTTCCTCATAGGAGAGATGCTCCAGGCCCTTCATGGACATCTTCACAGCCTTTTGTTGCACTCTCTCCAGTATGACCATATCTTCCTTGTATTGGAGAATCCAGAAAACAGTCCAGGTGTGCCTCACCAGTGCTGAGCAAAGGGGAAGGATCACCTCCCTTGACCTGCTGGCAATGCTTTCCCTAATCCAGCCCAGGATGCGGCTGGCCTGCTTTGCCATGTGGGTGCATGATCCGCCTGTTGTCCTTTTCTGCTTTCCAGCCACTGAAGCCCCAATGTGCACTGGTGCACAGTGTTGTTCTTCCCAGATGCAGATTTTGGTGTTTCCCCTTGCTGAAATTCATGAGATGTTTCTCAGCCCAGTTCTTCAGCTGGTCGGAGTGACTATGAAATGAGTAGCTCAGTGATGAGCTCTCTATGCCTGGTCTTATTCGTATGAAGATTTTTGGGAAGGGCTCTGGATAGGTCACTACTGTTTACATTTGTGGTACATTGTGTTTTGATTACCTGAAATCTGTAATCTAGCATAGAGGCTGGAATGGTACTGTAGTTTAATACAAGGTCTTGCAGCCTTCAGAATTCATATTGCAAATATTGGAAAGTCTGTGTTATGTGATACAGACACATATTGCTATACTCTCCTCCTAGATAAAAACATGTCATGCGAAGATATCAAGATCTGATTTTACAACTTAGACGAAGATCCTTTGGAGGTGTCAGGAAGAAGAAATATTGGGGGAGCTGAAGCCCTGTGTTTTTTCCCCTTCGTTACTCTGCCTGGTGTGGTGTATGCTGCACGTCCTGTCATTAGATAGCTTCTGTACAAATTCCCTTTCTCATCCCTAATATCACATCTGCCTTAAGAGGTGTCAGTGACTTCTGCTTCGGTGACTCACTTTTGGAGTCTTCTGCCTTTGAATCTAGTTTTCTCTCCATATTTGCTGAACACTTAAAGCTTCAAATGAAACAGATTGAGGCTCTTAGGTATTCATTACCTCTGGAGATGACACTCCATGTTTCTCAGCAGGAACAACCAGAAGTAGAAACTCCTAAAATTTTGAGTGCAACTGACTTTGATCAAAGTTATATGACAAGACAAGGAAGAAGCTTGTAACAGAATCCAAAAATATCGGTGCCTAGGCACTTAAAATAAATCAGTTTGAGAGCTTGCATGCATAAACTCTGGACACTGCTGAATTTAATTGAGAAACAAAATACAAAAGGAAAATGAGTACAGAGGAAATTAAAAAATGTATATTCCTCAGAAATAAATTCTGTCTTTAAACAAAGAATTATATGCTTTTGAAAGTAGTCTGTCACAGATATACTTACTTTTTTGTTGTTGATTTGTTTTTATTTAGCCAAGATGTCTGTAGGGGAATTACTTAAATATGTAATAGTATCAGTCGACATACTCTTAAGTATTGAATGGTGCTTATCAAGAAATCATTAATAAAGCTATTAAAGAACTCTTGGATAATATAATGAAGCCAAATTGTGTACTCTACATTTTGTTTTTCATGTTCAAGATGATTCTGACTTAACCGTTGATTAAAAATTATTTGCCTTTTTATGAGACAGCTCATATCAAACAAAATCTGTTGCAGTATTTATACTCAATATGTAGATATGCAATGAAATTTCATAGGTGTTACACACTTCAAAATTCAATGTTCTCTGATCTTTAAATTTTTTGGAACACAGTGTGTCTTGTAGAAATATTGTATAAAAGAATAATATTTAAGACCTTAATTGGATAAATCCCAAATGAGCTTTCTAAGGCCAGATATAAATTACCTGAAATGCAGTCTAATCTATGGAAAAAGACTTTTCTGTGAAACAAGGTCTAATGTTACTGAGTGATTAGCATGCACTATAAGAACATCATACACTAGGAATCATTTAATTACTATAGCCACATTTTTGCTTTGCACTCTTTAAAGATACATTGCAAAGCTTATGTGTACTGAGAGAGTCTGTCACTCAGAATTTGAATATAGAGCCAAATATACAGATAACAAGCTTTTCCTGTCTTTCATTTTGAGTAGGAGGCATCTTTGAAAATGACAGATTAACCTGTTGTTTTAGAGTTGGAAAAGCTAATTTAATTGTGAATATCATTCTGCTAACTTATCATTGAATTAAGAAATTGAAAACTTCACTACAGACTGTGAAGAAAGAGAGACAGTGATAAATTTTGTGTGGGATTTGGTTTTTTCCTTCGGAAACAGATGGTTTTATGTTTAGATCTATTTCTGTATGGTAGCAGTGAAGTGCTACATTGCTTATGACTTTTAGCAATGGAGATGGATTTGTTTAGTGAGGTAAGATTTTTAAGGTTTGGAATGTATGTGACGAGGAAATCTCTCTAACAGCCGCTGCCAAATGCTGTTTTTGTGAAAGAACAATTTGCAGTAGTGATGTTGACTGATGTCTTTCTGTGTTCATGTGTCTCAGCTCCTGACTTAATGTGCTGCAAAACATTTAATGAATAGAGGCCCTGTGCTGTACTTATGTATACTTGGTTATTCCTTGCAATGTTTTTATGCAAAATCAGTCTGTCACTCACTTCTTACATGGCACTGGTGATCACTCTGTAGGGCAAATAAATATCCCATGTAAGCCTGGTTCATTACCTTTTCAGAACCATACAAAATTCAAAATTGAGAAGGTTAGATCCAAGCAAATATAAAATAATCCTTCAAAATTTAATTTTTTTTGGTCAGAATTCTAAATTACTGAATTCTTAATAATGAACATCAAAGAGTTCTAAACTTTTACTTGAGTGTCTTTTATCTTTTAAGAAGAAACGTGGAGGAAAAAGAGACCAACACTAGTAGCTTTGTCCCTGTTGGTGTTTTATTTTCAAGATCAAAATTTACTGGATAAGATGGAGTCAATGTAGAACTTAGGTGATTTCTGTGAAATCTCCTATATTAAGGAAGTGTGTGTCCTCAGGAAGCTTTTTTCCAGTTGTGGACTAAACAGACTTGCTGAGGCTTGAGAGGAACATACTAGGGCTCACAGGAACTGAAGCTGGTGAGAAGGTTCTCCATTTACAACATACAGAAGTCTACAGAGAAATGGAAATGCCTCCAGTCCTCTGACTTCGGCTATGCCTCCAGAATTTCCAAGGTCTGTTAATGGTTTCTGTAGCTCAGGATGTCAGTCCATGAGTCTCTGCTCTGGATGTCACTTGCTGGAAGACACACTCCAGAATTTGCAGCCAGAGTAGAGGAAGTGGCTGTATTGCTGGGAAATATGAACAGATTCATCACATTTTTACTTTTCTTTAAACAGGTTTCCTCCTAAGCAGTGTTTTGACAAGTTAATTTGTTTTGGAGGTAACTCCATACAAAGCTACTGTCTCAAGCTGAGTGCAGATGTAATCTGTTTTTTTCTAGTTTTAAATTGGTCCTGATAACATAAGTGGAGACTTCTTTACTCTGCTTTTCAAAGTGAACTTTAACATATAATGTGAGCAATTATCTTGTTCTATGATTGTAGTTAGCTGTTGGTGTTGATTTAATCTACTGATTGAAAGCCCACAGTGAAAAAAAGTAATTACATCATTCTTGCCCATTCCTGTAAAACTGTAAAGAGCTTAATAGAGCTGCTACTGACATCAGTTAAGAGACAGGTTGTCTTCAGTCATGACTGAACGAAACCCTAAATCGTGGAACATACTGATATTAATAATGCTGTCAGAGAGAAAGTTAGGTTTAAGACTAGTCGAACTAAGATTTAAATCTCTTCTCTCTGGTAGACGTCACTGAAATGTCTTATGTTCTGTGCTCAGCAGCACCTAAAATTGTAAAAAGTCACAGTCTCTGTTCAAAGGCATGAACATTACAGAAAGGCTAAGTGGCTCCTTAAAGTGGTTTTCAGTATTGTATTTGCAAGGATTTATTCTCTGTAAGCAATAAATCTTTATCAAAAATGTATGTTTCAAAACAAGTAATATTTTAAAAATAAATTTTAAATAAAATCATAAGTTGAATATAGTCCTACAGAACATGAAAATTAAAATGCAACTTTAAGATACTGGCTTATGGTAAAGGCTTAATTAAAATTTACATACCTAATAATTTTAATACAATTTATTCAAAATGTTATCTGAGCTTTTGTAAATTCTGAAGGAAAGAACATGTATTTTCTCCAGTCTGTAATTTTATATTTTCTTAGAAGTTCACGATAACTGTGAATGAACACTTATGTATGCTTCTCAAATAAAAGTGCTGCTGAACATCTGGGTGTTAATTTCTCACAAATACTCCTTTTTAGCAAGGCAATAAGTCTTGATAATTCCACCACCAAGAACCTTACTGTTATAGCAATTATATGTTCAGCAGGAACAACTTAAAGAAGCTTTGTGGAGGCAACCATACAATTGAAGAGAATTATGGAATGTTGGATATTAAGAACAAAAGTAATTCCTGTGTCCTGGCCTCCGTGAAAGGCCACGCAACTTTCAAACGCTTAGAAGTGAGCTTAGCAAACTTTTTGAAGACTGTGTTGTCTTGATGGAAAGATTTCATATTATGGAGTACCTCTTGATGTTCTTGGGTAGATCTTTATTGATTATTGATTATTCTGATTGATAAAAAAGGATGAAATTATACGCCACATGTATTAACAGAAAATGCAGACTAGAAAAGGCTGGAAATTAACAAATTATTCTTTTCCGAGCCGTCCTTGGCAGATTTTAGGCTACCCACTTCTAAAAAGAGCATCTGACATTACAGATTTTTTGCACATCCTTATCTGTCCTCACTGTCTTGTGTTTGCCTATGTCCTTTTGATTCAAGGAATGCACTGATTCAGCACTTAATTATAATCAGCATCAAGGAAGAGATGCTGTAGTCCGTAGACTCCCTCTTTCCACTGTCACGGCGGGCAGTGTTGGTTAGTGCCGTGACCTTCCCCGGAGAAGCATCCTAAAAAGGACACCAACCCCTGGGCGCATGCACAGGCACTGCTAGCCTTGCCGGACGTGATTTCAGCTCTTGGTGCCGAGGGCTGACATGGAATGAAGGGACAGAGCCCTGCTGTGAGGTTCCACCGATGTCCTTTATTAGGGTCCGCCTGCGAAAGGTCTCAGGGAGCAGAGCGATATAGGATCCAGCTCAGGGAAAGGCAGGGAGAGCATGGGTTTATATAGGGAAGGAGGGGGGCGGAGAGTAGGCGGGGAGAAGGGGAGTAACCAATTGGAAACAAAAAATCTACATAGTGGCGAGGCACGCTGGGAAGGATATTAGGTTTCTTGCATCTTGTCCCGCCACAGGGACGCTGCCACCTGCTGTGTTGTGGGGCTACCCTTCCCACCTTCCACAACCACAAGTCCTTAATATCAGTCAAGGTTCCCTCAGCACCATCTCTGTGAATTCCGTCTCTCAGAACTGATTTCAGAGACCTTTGTCCCAGTTTCTAAATGCAAAGGAAAGGAGTTTTTATCCCAAATAGATTTCTTTCTGGGACTCAGTTTCTAGACCCTGTTCTTTGCTAATGGGTATAGTCTGGTTTGCCAACAAGCCTTAAACTCTGAAGGGTCTGGGCCAAAGGCTGTTTTTTCCCCAGAACAGCTTTTATCAGTCCTATTCCTGGAATTTGTCTGCTCACTCACAATTCTCGTAATGTAATGGAAATTACACAATAGAAAATAGATAACTTTTAAAAATCAATGTTTGATTTTTTTATCCAAGCTTGAATTGGAAAATATTTTTTAAATAATTAAGAAATATTCCTTGTCTTCTATATTATTTGTTTATTTAATAATACTGAACCTGAACTGCTGATCATGAACTACACTGTCACATTACCATGACACAGAGAAAAAGCAGTTTCTTTTTCAGGGGGGAAAGTTACAGTTTCATGTGTTGAAAGACAAAATTGATTGGGTATGGTATGCAACAAATTTTAGCTTTCATTAAATTACCCAGATGCCCGTTATTAGATTTGACCCCAAAATTTGACTCACCTATATCAAGGAAATCCATAGATTGACTGTACACAGGCTGAAGCTTTCTTTTCCTTAGTCTTTCTTTCTTTCTCATCTTTCAGATGATATCTTGCTCTTGCACAGTTGGTGGATGAAAAGATAAAGAATGGATTGTTTTAAATCTAGTCTGGTCACTGGGTGATCTTCATCTTTTCTGAAAGAAAAATGAGTCAGTACATGGCATTGTCTCTTTTAAATATTTGCAATCTTTTAAGTATTTGTAATTTTGATTGTGTTATCTTCATGACTTTAGGATTACTATTGATTATGCCTATTGATCTGAAATAATTAATAAACAAAAAACCTGTAAAGTTTCACGTAACTGATACTTTAAAAAAATGTACCGAACCAGAGATCAAACTGTAGATGATTAAAGAAAGAGACGTGAGAATAGCTTCTGGAGGTGTGACAATTCAGAAATTAGCTGAAATATGGTGTGCAAGAGTTTGGATGCAACATGGACGCAGAGGTGAGAGGCTCAGATCAGAGCAGCTGACAGCAAAAGGCCGCCTTTGCTTTTATGTACTCAGGGAGATGAAAGTTAGAAAGAGAACAGGTAGTGACACAGTGACAACGTTAAGAGGGTAAATGGAATGGTGTTAGAAGTGTCTTCCTAATTTCTGTGCCAAGACTTTTTTTCTCCACACATTAGAATTTACTTTCGGAAAAGGCAACAGAAAGTGATGTTCTTGCTCTGTTTTTGGCAAGCTTTCATTTATTACCCCTCAGATTTTCCATGATGAGAGTTCAAATTCTCACTTTTGAAGACCCTGGATTTTGTCTATATCCTCTAGGTTTTGCTTCCTGCCATTTCCCAGCTCACTCTTCTCAATCCAACTGATGTGTTTTTCGTCTTCTTCTTTGCCTTTTACAGATTTTACCCATATTTCTTGAATTCTCTGGAGAACTAAATTTGCTGTGTTACCACCCTCTTCTTTATATCCTTCCTCAGAAAATGTTGTCCTGGAAACCCTAAACCTGTTCCCTCAGAAAAGTTAAGCAGAGTATTAAAGACTTAGATTAGCCTTCAGACTATTACCCAATGGTGCAGAAGATTCACCAAGGTTGGGAAGAGAAGAAGTCGTGCAGTGTGACTTGGAAGTAACTAAACACGGAAAGTAGATCACTTAGTAACAGATTTAAAGACATGAAATTTCAATAATTTTTCAGGAATGTCTGAGATAGTTTCAGACTATCCTCTGCAATTGAAACAACAACTGGATTAGTGGAAATCTAAGTGAAACAGCAGGAGGAAAGCCAAATCACAGTTGAAAGATCAGGAAAAGTTGCCTATAAAAATGGTTCTGATGAGTCCTACAGGCTCCCTAGTTAAAAAATGGCTAAACACCAGAGAGAAAATGAGAACAGGTAAGACCTACAGTGACAGTAGGACAATGCATGGTGAATGCCAGAAAAAGGGATGGCAGAGGAAGAGCTGTCAGAGCAGATGGTGCCAGGACAATAGTTCTAACTATAGGTAGTGAGGTCTATAATCTGAAAACTGCATCTTAAGAGAACATTTGTGAGTATGCTTGGACTATGAATCTGGAGATTTGCAATGCTGCTATCACATGTAAAACAATTATAATTAAGAAGTAGAGATGACTGAGTTCTAAAGAAACTTTTAAGCAGTTTTGAAGTAGCTGTGAAGTGGAGCAGACTACCATAGTCATTAGTAACCTTAAGGGACTAACATTTTAAAACACTTTTTAAAATTAACAAGTAATCAGGATCAGTTCCAAAGCCTTGCAAATTATGTAGGGAAAGACTTGGGCGTTATTTCATTTTTTATCCAAACAAAACATTTTGTTTTTTAAATTGCAGTAGAGGGAGAACTTTATTTTTCTCTGTGCTATGAAACATTCTGTTTTTACCTAAAATTTCCATGGGCACTTTATGCATGCCTAGGGACATGAAGAATACTCTTGAGCCTTAGAAATGCATCAGCTTTCCTTTAGAATATGTGTTTGCTTGGTGTTGAAATTAAGCTGGCAAGTTATTTTATTTTTGGTCTCTGTACTACAACGTCTGTGGACCAAGCTTGAAGCTAAATTCCTGTCGCAGTACACACATTAGGAGTTGCAACAATCTTTTCATTCGGGGTAGGAGCAAGCTAAGATACAGAGTTAACACTCAGCACTCATCTTTTTACTGCAGCAACTTTCTTCTCTGTTTCTGGCCTTCTTTTTGCTCTGGGCTTTTCCCTTGTGGTATGCTGAAAGGCTTCTATTGAGAGGCTTCTCCCTGAGAGCTTCTCATCCCTCTTCCTAGCCTGCTTCTGCCCAGATCTGCCTGACCAGCTAACTCACACTGCTTTTTACCCATCTCTTTGGCATGGCTGTTCCTTCTTTCTGGTAATTAACTCGGCCATGCCTCGTCAGGGGCGAGCTTGCTTACAATATACCTTTCTACAAATTCTTGTCTTAATAGTTTCTGTCCCCTCAGCATGTAAAAATGTGTCATCTATATCATATCAGGCTGAGCCAGTTGGGGTTGTTTAGCTTGGAGGAGGCTTGTTGAAGAGTAGCAACATTCCAGTACTTAAAGGAGACCTGCTGGAAAAATAGGGTCAAGGGGTGATGGTTTTCAGCTAGAGGAGGGTAGATTCAGACTAGATATAAAGAAAACATTTTTTAGGATGAGGGTGGTGAGACAATGGTACTGGTTTCCCAGAGAGGTGGCAGATGCCCCAAGCCCTGAAAACATTCAAGGCCAGGCTGGACTGGGCTTTGAGCAACCTGGTCAAGTGAACACCTTCCCTGCCCACTGCAGGGGGGTTGAACTTGATGGCCTTTAAACGTCCCTTCCAAAACAAAGTCTTCTATGATTCTAAAGTACTACATTTTGTTTAAAAAGTTGAGTGTTTTGTTTTATTTTAATAGTAACTGGACGTCATACCTGCTTGCTGTACTTCCCTGCCATTTTCAGGAGACCAGAGTTGTCAGTGAGAAATAGGTTTGCCTTGTTAATCCATGCCATTTTTCTCTATATTTACTCTTCCTCTTTTTTGTGTTAATAAGGTCTTTAATTAACTAGGTTTAGATCTGTGGAGAAAAAAAACCAACTCCAATATTTTGAATGACCTTGAATATGTATGACTGTAATATCCCTATTTCACAGGAGGGATGCTAGTTTGCATCTGAAATGATGAATTAAAACATTAAAAAGACAGACCGCAGGGAGTTATACAAATACTAAGGAAAAGAGATAATTGCAAGATCAACTATATGGTTCTGTTTATACCAATCTGGTGTGTTTTGGGAGTTTTTAAGATTAGATTCTTCATTCTTTCTCCTTGCAAGTAAGCAGAATGCAGCAACCTATAACTTTAGATTTCACCACCCTGTGTCCCAGAACAGGGTGTCATAACAGGGCCCTAATCATAGAATCATAGACTGGCTTGGGTTGGAAGGGACCTTAAAATTGTGTAGTCCAACCCTCCTGCCATAGGTAGGGACACATTTCATTAGGCCAGCTTGCTCAGAGCCCCATCCAACCTGGCCTTGAACACTACTAGAGATGGGACATTCTCAACTTCTCTGTTCCAGTGCCTCACCATCCTCACAGTAAAAAATTTCTTCTTAATATCCAATCCAAACCTACTCTTGGTTTAAAGCCATTCTTGCTTGTCCTATTTTTACAGACCCTTGTAAAGAGTTCCTCTCCAGCTTTCCAGTAGGTCCCCTTAAGGCACTGGAATGCTGCCATAAGGTCTTCCTGGAGCCTTGTC
>VZRF01015389.1:0-11663 GCA_013396875.1 Vireo altiloquus | reverse complement strand
GTTCCATAAGGCCACAGTGTGTTGCTATAGTCTCTTTGAATCCACAGTGTCAGAGTGGTCCCTTCGTTCCATGAGGTTTCTCAGTGTGTCACTATGGTCTCCTTGGTTCAGCAGTGTCACAAGGGACCATTGGTTACACGAGACCTCGCAGTGCCACAGGAGCCCTTTGGTACATGAGGCTCTGAGGGGTCACAATGTCCTCCTTGGTTTTTCAGTGGCACAATGACCACTTGGTTTCATAAGGTTCTGCAGTGTCACAATGGCCCCTTTGTTCCATGGAACCTACAAGTGTCTCAATGGCACCTTGGTTCCACAGTTCCACAATGGCCCCTTCACTCCATGGGACCCCACAGTTTCACAATAGACTCTTAGTTCCATGGGCACCCATAGTGTCATAATGGTCTCCTTGGTTCTGCAGTGTCACAATGGACCATTGGTTACACGAGTGTCCTGGGTTGAAGTATATTCTATCACCATCTTCATGAACTGTTGGAACCAGGTGAGGCAGTGCTCCCTGCCTCCCCCACCCCCCTCTGGATTATCTTCTGTTAATGGCCCACCAGTACCTTGCCCATGACTCACAGATAACTCCCTCCTGGACTATCTCCTCTTAATGGCCCATCAGGCCTTATCACATGACTCACCATCCCATTGTGAGATGCTCTGCCCAGAGGGAGGAACCAAGCACTCCAGCCTGGATATAAGCTGAGACTCTGAACATCACAGCAGCGCTTACCTACTGGACTCCCAGAGGACAAGAGCTACTGCTGGATCTTCAGACCCATTTTGCTACAGGATCACCACTTCAACAGGATCACTCTACTTGGACTGCAACCACCATAGGGTGTCAGGTTGTATTCTGTTTTTGTCAGTGTTCTTGTACTACTGCATTCATTTCTTTCTTTTAATTTTTTTCCCTATTAAATTATAATTCTGACTTGTGATCTCCCACTGGTTTGATTTCAAACTAGTACAACGAGACCTCCCAGTGTCACAGGAGCCCTTTGAGGCTCTGAGGGGTCACAATGTCCTCCTTGGTTTTTCAGTGGCACAATGACCACTTGGTTTCATAAGGTTCTGCAGTGTCACAATGAATCCTTGGTTCTGTGGGGCTCCACAGTGACACAGTGGCCTGTTAGTTTCATGGGGATCCGAAATATCACAATGTCCCCTTCGCTCCATGGGTTTCCAATGTGTCACAGTGGCTGCTGGGGCCATACAGGACTGCATCGGCTACTTGGTTCTATGAGGTCCTGCTATGTCACAATGGTCTGCTTAGATCCACAGTGTCACAGTGGCCCCTTGGTTCCTTGAGG
Source organism: Vireo altiloquus (assembly GCA_013396875.1). Taxonomy (NCBI): domain Eukaryota; kingdom Metazoa; phylum Chordata; class Aves; order Passeriformes; family Vireonidae; genus Vireo; species Vireo altiloquus. Next base: position 10,347 of record VZRF01015389.1, on the reverse strand, counting down.
TTCCACGAGGTTCCAGAGTGTCACAGTGGCCCCTTGGTTCCATGACATTCTCAGTCTTGGTTCCACAGGACCCCACAGTTTCACAATGGTCTCCTTGGTTATGCAGTCTCACAATAGACCATTGCTTGTATGAGACCCCACAGTGTAATAGTGGCCCCTTGGTTCCATGAGGCCATGCATGGTGACAGTATTCTCCTTGGTTCTGCAATGTCACAATGACAACTTAGTTCCAGGAGGTTCCACAGTGTCAGAACAGTTTCCTTTGTTCCACAAGACTCTTCAGTGTCACAGTGGCCCCTTGGTTCCACGTGTCCCAGCTGTGTCACAATGGAACCTTGGTTTCATGAGGTTCTGCAGAGACAATGTGTAAGGATGGGGGCTAGCAATCCATGCTGGCTCCTCACAGGGTTGCTGGCCTGGAGAGTCACAGGCACACACAGTGGCTCAGCCTGGCAGGGACCATGGGAGGTCCCCATGGTCCATCCTCTCACTCTGGCAGGCTCCCCTTGAGCCCCTCACTCAGCATTGGGTCCAGGCAGCTCCAGGGAAGGTGGGTCCTCACCCTCTCTGTGTCGGCTGGTGTAGAAAGGCAACATTGTTGTTGGCCCTAGCTAGGGCCTGGTCCTTCCCCAAATGACTCAAGAGTTCATGGATTGAACATCAGAAGGCTTTATTTATAGATAGATATACAGATAGATATTAATAAAAAGATGATTGAGAGAGATAGAGCAGCTTCTTCCAGCAGGTTCAGCAGCTGTGATCACCTCCTGTGTCTCTGTCTGTCTGTCTCTGTCCAGCACCAGAATGGAATGCACAACAAGAACAGTGAGGAGACCTTCCATTGGTCAGGCAAACACCTTACCATAAACATTTCTCAGATTTACATTCTTTTCTCCTGGGAACTACAGAGAGCTCCCTTTTAGAAATGGAGTTAACTATTTAGAATTGAAGACAGGTTAGAAGGCTGCTTTCTTCAGCCTTTTTCTGAAATTTCTCAAAAACCCACTGCCAAGTCAAGGCCACAGGCTGGGGATGTGCTCCCTGCACGCAGCAGAGCAGTGCTCCACAGCACGCAGGCCCTGCTGGGAGGGAGCCTCTCTGGAGAGACCCCACTGGAAGGGTCCTGTCCCCCCAGGGCTGAAGGGCCCCTCAACTTGCTCATCAGGACAATGCTCACTCCCCTCTGGGGTCTAGGGTGGTGCTGGATTGTCCCACACAGAGATCTCTGCAGCTCCTGCTGCCCTGGGCCCCATTGAGGCAGGGAAGCCATTTCTACCCTGTGGCCACAGCCACCAATGTGACATCATGGCCTGCACCAGAACACCTATTATGTCTGTCACCCAGGGGTCTCATCCTTTTCCTGCTCCTCTGTGCCTCAGAATGGGTTTTGTGGTCACGATTGTGGCAGTCCAGAGAGTTCTCATTCAAATATTAGTATACATTCCTTCATGTAGGCAATGTGCTTCTTTGCACTTGCTGTGGAAATTGAGTTTTACGTAGAAATTACTTTTGTTGTCCCACACAACACTTAGATTGTGTTCCCTGGTACACAGCACCAATTCACACCCCAAGGTGTGATTTCTCTTTTTATTCCAGTTTGCCAAACAAGGAGCTGCAGAGTTCCCACAAAAGGCTGCTCCCCGCTCATCAGAACTTTACACTATTTATACATTTTTACAAAGAAAGGCGTCATCATTCCTTAGTTACAGATTACATCCCTATTCTTTAATTAGAATTCAAACCCCTCTTTGCTGGTTCTCAGTCTCATTTCCCATGTCCACAGCGTGGTTCTTCCCTCCACTGGAGGTGAGGTGAGTATGTGGTCACTTAGTCTGTGGTTGTGATCTCCCTCTTCCAGAATTACCTTTCCCCCAGGTACTGCTCAGTCCTGTTGATGTCACTTCTGATGCCTCTCAACCAGACAGCCTGTTCCTCTTGGGATTGTCTTCTTTATTCCTTAAAACAAGAGATTAGCCAAGCGCATGACCTTCACACTGCTATCGCTTAATCACAATAGTCCAGCTCCAGCTACTGACGAATAACTAAAAATAGATTGCATTTATAGAATTGGACTCAAATCCATAGGTGTGTTGCCAATAAAAGAAACACTAGGGATAATATAAGCCCTCTCTGGAGGAAACAGGAGACCTGGCTACCATGGACATGAAAAAGACTGAGGCTCTCAAGGGCTTCTCTGCCTCAGCTTTCAATGGCAAGTGTTCCAGGCAGACCACCCACATCATGGAAGGCAAATGCAAGGACTGAGAAAAAGAAGACCCTGAGCCCACTGTTGGAAAGGATTTGAGTTTGAGACCATCTAAGAAACATGAATGTGCTCAAGTCCAAGGGATCTGATGAGATCCCTCCATGGGTCCTGAGGGAGCTGCAGACCAACTTGCTAAGACACTATCCATCACTTCTGAAAAATCATGGCAGTCAGGTGAAGTTCCCACTGCCCGGAAAAATGGGAAACAGGTCCCTCCTTTTTAAAGAAGGGAAAGAGGAAGATCTTAGGAACTACAGACTAGTCAGTGTTACTTCTGTGCCAGGCAAGATCATGGAGAATATTCTCCTGGAATCTATGCTAAGGCACATGGACAACAAAGAGGTGATTGGTGTCAGCCAACATGGCTTCACGAAGGGCAAATTGTGCCTGACAAATTATGTGGGGACTACAGGTCTGGTGAGCGAGGCAAAGAGCTGACATCGTCTGCCNCCAGTGATGAGTGGGGGTCCCTAAAAGGTCAGTTCTGGGGCTGATACTGTTCAATCTCTTTGTCAGTGACATGGACAGTGGGACTGAGGCACCCTCAGCACATTCACTGATGACACTGAGCTGTGTGGTGCAGTCGCATGCTGGAGGGAAGGGATGGATCCAGAGGGACCTGGACAGGCTGGAGAGCTAGGACTCTGTCAGCCTCATGGAGTTCAATAAAACGAAATGCAAAGTTCTACACCTGGGTCAGGGCAATGCCAAACACACTGACAGATTGGGCAGAGGAGTGATTGAGAGCAGCCCTGGGAGAAGGACTTGGCAGTGATGGGTGATGAAAAACTCCCCATGAGCCAGCCGTGGGTGACTGCAGCCCAAAAACCAACCATGTCCTGGGCTGCATCCAAAAGAGTGTGGGCAACAGGGGAGGGAGGGGAGTCTCCTGCTCTGCTCTGCTCTTGTTAGACCCCACATGGAGTAGTGTGCACAGTTCTGGTGCCCCCAAGATAAGAAGGACATGGAACTGTTGGATCAAGTCCAGAGGAGGTCACTAAGTTGATAAGAGGACTGGAGTACCTCCCTTACAACGACAGGCTGAGACAGTTGGGGCTGTTCAGCCTGGAGTGGAGTGAATCAAGGGTTAAAAAGAATTAAAAGTTGATACTATAGCTAGCAAGATAGAAGCAAGAAACTAGGGTTTATTAACATATAGGTATAGTTGAAGCAGTTAGAGCGAAGACAATATATCATATATTTGACTCAGGACATTTAGCATTGTAAAAGGGCAGGAACCGAAAACACACCTAGCCCTCTAGCCAAGAGACGAGGCCTGGACCATGACCAAAGGGTCAAGAAGCCCTGGCAGTAGGACAAAGTAAAGAGGAAGACATCTGACTTCATCTTCAAGAGACCACCAACTAAATTTGAAAGAAGAATTGCGCAACTGTAATGAACATTCAGCTTAGTTTAATATGAAGCAGGGACAGGTGATGCATATGTATGGGTGTCTGCAGGGACTTAGATGAATATGTAAGACCTTTGTGAATATAAGGAAAGCCAATGCTTTAGAGACTCGCACATGCCTTTTGGAGGGTGACCTCTCATGTGTCCGACGTCGCAATAAACATACCACTTTTCAACTTCAAATGGTTGAAGTGTTTCTTTTTCTGTAGCACCTTTTAGTGCATCAGGAGAAGGTTGTGTGCAGAGCACCTTCTAGGATCTGAAGGGACTGCAGGGAAGACTGAGGGGACTCCTCCTCAGGAACTGCATTGACAGGACAAGGTACAATATGTACAAATGGAATGAGACAAAATTTAGGTGAGATATTAAGAAGAAATTCTTTCCTCTGAGGGTGGTGAGATACAGAAACAGATTGCCCAGAGAGGGAGTGGATGTCCCCACCCTGACAGTGTTCATGGCTGGGTTGGATAGGGCCTTGAGCAACCTGGTCCAGTGGGAGGTATGGGGGTTGGGACTGGATGATCTTTAAGGTCCATTCCAACCCTTAATATTCCCTTGATATGATTCTGTGATTCCATGTTACCAACTCTGTGTTCAGCACAAATCCAAAATATAGTCCTATGATGACCACTGTGAAGAAAATTAACCCCAGAAAAAAGCAGCACATTCCATCCTTTATTCCACTCCATTTACATCATATCCAGGTCCCACACTATCCAATTCAACCTCATTACCTGCCACCTCCCTTCCCATACAGATGCCATTCCTTGGTCTATGGACCACCCCTGAAAAATGACCATAAAATGTCCACAAATTGCCTCTTGGATTCCTTTGGTCCGTGACTTTGAGCTCTGTCTGTGCTGGTGGTCCTTCGGGACAGGAGAGCTGCTGTGTGGGGGCAGTTACTGGGCACCAAAGCAGCGCAGGCTGGGTCAGTGATAGTCTCCAACTGCTTCTTGGGAGACTTCTGCAATGGTTGTTTGGTTCCTGTTATAGCAATTCCTGTAACACGCAACTCAGATGCTGGCTGACAACAATTTAAAGGTAGGTCCATTACAATCTCCACCCCTGGCCCTTTTGGAATGGGTTATCAGGTTTAACATTGCACTGATCTCCTGTCCTTTTCCCCAGCCTGGCTGGAACAAGGGGTTCCTGCCAGAGTCCCCATCAGTGTAGTCACACACTGGTTCTCCATGGGCTGCAGGGCACAGCTGCCTCACCATGGGCTACCCCATGGGCTGCAGGCAATCTCTGCTTCCCCTGCTCCAGCCTGGGGTCTCACCCACAGGACACTGTTCTCCTTGAGCTTCTCCATCCTAGGTCCTTCCCATGGGCTGCAGTTCTTCACCAACTGCCCCAGTGTGGGTCCCCCATGAGGTCATAAGTCCTGCCAGCAAACCTGCTGCAGCCCAGACTCCTGATGGGGTCACATCCTTCTTCAGGCATCCTCTGCTCCAGCACGGGCTCCATCCTGGGCTGCAGGTGGATCTCTGCTCCTTTGTGGGCTCATTCACACATCACAGTCCCTTCATTTCCAGTTCCCACTGGAGTTCCAGCCTGTCCAGTGCAGCAGCACAGGCACAGCAGCGATGCCCTGGGCATCTGCCAGCCCCAGCCCATGGCCAGGGCTCTTATCCAAGTGTTCCCAGGCACAGCACAGGAGGTGATAAGCAGCACAGCAGCAGCTCATTTTCTCTTTTTCTCTTGCTTCCTCCATTTGGTTACCCCAGCTCTAGACCATCCACACAGCAGGACCAACGTGGGATCTAAGAACTGGTGATATTCATTGTTCTTTTTCTCTCTTTTCCTCCTTTATCTCTCTCTTCACTCTTTTTGTCTGGGCAGAACATGGCTGTCACACTGTACCCCATACTCTATACTGATGGTTGCTGTGGGAGTGGGAACTTGTGGAAGTGTATTGTGGCTTGTGAGCCAGAACCTTTGAAGTTTGTTGTGGGAGTTCAGAGCTTATTGAAGTGTACTGTAAAATTTAAGGGCTTGTTTTGATGCCTTGACAAGGCTACCTGAAAACAGGCTAGACAAGATTAAGAGAATAAAAGAGGGTATTTATTTGAAGGGCCGTCAAAGGTACACCTTGGGCAGTCAAAAGCCTCCGAGGCACTGCACCCAAGATGGAGCTGGGTTTTTCAGACTTTTATAAGTTTGGTCCATTTACGTATCAGGGTTAATTCTCAATTATAATTTCAAATAATGGTGTAATTACCCCAAGTTTGCTCCCCCTGTCCAGAGGCTAAGTTTACATATTTCAGGGCTTGGGACAGCAAGGTGTCCTTGAGTCCAGGCCCAGAGGGGGTTTGTTATGTCTAACCAGAATGTGAGAACATATAGCTAACAGGCTATATGAAGTTTCAGAGTTACATACTAGGCAGTACAGGATCTGAAAAATATAAAAGCTAAAAGCTAAGGCATCAGTTTTGAAAAGTGTGTTGTCAGTTCTAAGGTCTTATTAGCCAACACTTTCTGAGTCTAAACTGTAGGGTCATTTCTGGAATTAAGGTGACTGTGCAATAAAGCACAAGAGCTCCCTGAGAGGAAAACTTCATCCACAAGGATGTGGATCCACTTCATCCACTCTGTCATCCACAAGGCAGGTGACTTCATCACAGAACGATATCAAATTACTTAGAGAGGACTTTCCCAAAATCACGTAATTCCTAGGGCAGTGAGAAGAGACCCTGGTGCAGCTCCCTAAATGGTTTCAGGTCTGTGCTGAGCTGATGCACTGTCACTCTGCAGGATGATGGTTCCCAGGGAGCGATAACTTTGGGATACCAAGTGCCATGGATTCCCCTTCCTCGAAACATGGGCATGGGAGGGGGAAACAGTTTCTTCCTCCTTTTCCCCCTTCTCAGAGTATGGACAAAGAGACTTGAGCAACCCAAACCAGTGATTTAAGCTAGTGTGTTAATCAAGGTGTCCATTAAATTTCAGAGCAGGCAGTGGGGGCTGGGTTGAATTTTCCTCTCTTGCATCCCCTGTCACAACTTCCTGGGAGCACACTGGACTAAGAGAAGTTCCCAGTGTCAGCAGAGGTAACTGAGCTCTCTGGAAAGGCATAACTTTTCTTGAGGTCTGAACTCAAGGGTGTGAGTGCTTGGCACCTTCAGAAGTCACTGCAGCTGACAAATGCCAGGTGAGAGAGCTCAGAGGGCTTTGGGACAGGATTTCCCTTCTTTGCTCACTTCCCTTCTCTGCCAGTTCTGGGTCAATCCCAGCCCTGGGACTGCAGGGATGGAGCAGAGGAGATGGCTCCTGTTGGCTCTGGCACTGCTTGCGGCCATCCCTCTCTCAGGTAACGCTTCCAGGAGCTGTTCTGCTCCTTTCTGAAGGATTCCAGTTTGGAGATATATATGGAAAGGACATATATACACATATGGGCAGTTTAGGGGTGAACCAATGCAGAAATACTGTGGGTGGACATTAGTGCCAGGAGATGGATTGGCCACTGGGAATGTGTCCCTGACACTGAAGAATGTGCAGCCAGCAGATGAAGGAATGTACAGATGCATTGTGACATCCAGGGACTGGGGCGATGGTACATCCACCAAGCTCAGCACTGCAGGTTGGAGACTTCCTGGGCTGGATGGGGAAGAGGAGAGGGAGAAGAGCTCTCCCAAAGGTCACTGTCCCCCAGCTGATGCCCCCTCATATGACCCAACATGTCACCTCCCAACTTCCAGCAGCCCCTGGGCCATATGGCACCTGCATTTTGATCAATACCGCAGTTACTGTGGTTTGTTGTCACTGTCACAGATGGCATCAGCTTTAGGTGTGAATTCCTCTTCCAAGGGTCAGGTAGTATTTCTTCTATGTCTTTTATATTAGAGTGACCCTTATGAAAAAAGACATTGCTCTCTTTTCTTTCTTTTATAGTTTTTAGTTGTAAGGTCTTGTTAGGATGGCTGAGTAATCCTGTGTAAATAACCTTCTGGTTATAAAATAAATAAATATAATATGTATATATATAATATAAATAAATGCTGCAAGATTAAAAATACTGTTCTGTAATCATAAAAAGAAAAATCATCAAGTGATTGTCATTTTAGAGTTTCTGATTCTGTTGCAGCCTTAGCTACAGTGGATTCATTAGTTACTGCACTGTCCAGTATGGTCCCTCTGTGTCTGGAACTGGCTTTATTCCTTTATATGAGCCCAGGAATCTCCATTAGGAGCCTTCACAGCTGTGTGGGTAGTCAACAGTCCTTCCCACTGCTGCTTGAGTGGCTCCTCATCTCATGTGCAGATGTACACCCAGTTTTCTTCTGGTGACGATGTACTTGAACATCCAAGGTTATCAGAGGAACTAAAATAACAGAACTCATGCAATGATAAAGGTTTCTTTTCCACAAAGAGTTCTAGCAGCAGTTCCATCTCTGGCCTCCAGTTGCAGACACAGCACCATTCTCACCTCTGCCACACAGGGCAGTGAAAGAGCTTTTGAGAGGCTTCTTTGAGAAGCTTTTGTTTTATTGAGAACAAAAAAAAATTGTACAAGGACAAGAGCAGTTTAAAATGTGGGGAATATCCACTGGGAACTATGTGTTGGTGGCCATTAGAATCCATAGCCACCCAGGCCATCAGTCCTTGATTGTCCATCAAAGTCATAGACATAATCCCAGTTTGGAGTAACTTGACCATGACTGGTTGGCCCACCCTTAAGTTGTCTCAAAAAGCCTCAGCTTGAGCTGTTTCAAGAGACATAGGACTCAGGAAAGCTCATTAAACAGGACTCCCCATTGGTCCATAATGGTTATTTATCTGATATAACACAGCGGGTTATCTTTTATCCCATCCAGATTCATGTGGCCTAAGGTAGCGCTTTAGCAAAACTTTGACACACTCTACAATCCCGTTGGATTTGGAATAATAAGGTAAATGGAAAACCCATTTAATAACCTTCCCTTTTGGCCCAATCTTGTACCATCACACTGGTGAAGTGTGATCCATCATCACTGTGCGTAGAGTCTGGCACAGGAAGACTGGAAAACCAATTACTGAGTCCCGAGACAGTAGCTTTGGCACCAGCATTCCTGCTTTTAGTGGCAACTAAGAGTCCAGATACCACTTCCACACCTGTTAGTTCGTACTTGTAACCATTAGATGTTTTCAGAGACTCAATATAATCTATTTGCCAAGTGCACCAGACTTTTCTGTCACCTTTGATATGGAAACGCAGTGCCAGGTCTGGATGATTTTGTTTGCATCTCAGCTGGCACTGGGGCCACTGTGTGAGAATGCCTTTACACATCTTCCTGGTCAATGGCCAGCCTCTGCTTTGTGCTGCAAGAATAAAGCTTCTTGCCCAGTATCCCCAATTTACAATTAAACTGTTCACCAATCGATACCAATGCTGTGGATCTTAGAAGTGACCAATTTCTCCCTTTTCTGATTCCTGTCAGATGATCTACCTTGTGGTTCCAAGAAGTCTGCAAAGCTTGGTCACGTGCATGAATTTTGACCCATTCTATGAGAATTAGTCGGGAATGAGACTGTAAGGACCATTTTCAATCTTCCTTCTGCCAAACATCTATTCCATTCACTTGCCAATCCGATGCTTCCCACTGAAAAAAACACTGTGTGGCACCAGCCATGACCGTGTAAGAATCAACATCCACTGCCCTTGCTGTCTCCTTTACTGCCAGCAATACAACTTTTAACTCTTCCACCAGTGCACTTCCTACTCCTTCTTCTAACCCTAACCGTAACCCTAACCTTAACCCTTCTTCTACTACTTCCACTCCTGTTTCAATGTTAAGAGCAACTGCTCTGTACTTCCATTTACCATCAATGCATTTGGCTGAGGCATCAGTGAACCAGATATCTCCAGTTTCAGAGTCTGAAGTGAATGCAGGAGCATCCAGTATAGGACTAGGTTTATATGGCTGTTTTAAAGCTGACGTGTCTGGAGTCACAGCTATCTAATTTTGAAGGTTTTGTTGGCCCTTCAGTGACAGCCATTTGATCTGTGACCCTGGAGATATTTGCACACCATTTGTGCACTCTTGGTGTTTGTGCAATTCCCTNATGGTCGTTTGGATCCATGTGGCCTTTCTGAAACATTACAGTAAGTCCCATGTTCAGCAAAACCCCAATCAGCAAAACTCCCAGTAACAGGATCACTGGGATGAACTGGCTCAAGAGTTTTCAACTCGTCTCTCAGTGTTTGCAAAGCCTGTTTGTGACTGTCAAGCCATTGCCAGTTTTGGTTTTTGCTCATTAATGTGTACAAGGCTATTACAGAAAATCCAGGAATATGATTTCTCCAGTATCCCAAAGTAACCCGGATCTTTTAGTAGTGGGGTAGATCTAGCATCTAATTTTGTAATGGTTTCATCTGGAATTATTGGCCTGCTAATCCCCGAGGCATTTCACCTCCTTAGAAGGCCCTTGGCACTTAGCTGATGCTTCTTCTATCCTCTCCTCATTTAATGTATTCCATATATCCAGGACTCTTGTTCTTATTGCACTTTTCTCCTCACCTCTTACCAACAGAGCATCAATATATTGATAGATTTGTACTCCTTCCTTTTATTTGTTGAAGGGATTCGGCTAAATCATTGTGTGCTATGGTGGGTGAGTGCTTATACACTTGGGGCAGGCAGCTGAGGGTGTATTGTGTTCCTTCCCAAGCAAATGCAAATTTGTGTTTA
>VZRF01015388.1:71862-105897 GCA_013396875.1 Vireo altiloquus | reverse complement strand
CCCAGGGGGTGCCCCAACACAACACATCTTATGCAGCAGAATCCTGGTAGGATCTTATTTCATGAAACTTGGGTCATATCACAGTAGGCAGTCACATTTGTAAGCTATCAAAAGTAAAATTGTATGAACAAAGCAAACGAAACTTAGTTAACAGTATGTTTCTTGCCTGTGGCAATACCTGCAATAAAAAATGGAGGATGATGGACAATTCCTAATTTTTCTTCTTACTTCAAATAATAAAGCAATAAAAACATTTTGTCAGCAGCACTGTCCCTGTCTGTGTGGGAAGGAAATAAAACATTTTAACTCACAGATCTTTTATTTTTTTCTCTCCAAGGTGTAGACAAAATGACATTAGTGACAGAAGGGTGCTGCTCCCTTGCACAGCTTCATTGAATGTGCAGCAAAGACAGTAGAGTGCAGCCAGGGGCTGGAAACAGGCAGCTGGCTCAATGGAGACAAGGGGATTCTACATTCAAGTCTCACAGGGAAAGCTCTTCTAAAGGCACCAGACAATTTTCTTCCAAAGCAAGAAGCCCACCCTGAGACCTTACCCACTTCATGACCTTTCACCCATTGATCATTTCACCACTTCAATTAAAAAACTGCTGAGATGATCAATTTGGTAAAAATTAGAATGTATTGATGAAAGGCTTTTTGTGCAATTAATGATTTGAACTAAATGTACAGCAGTATAATTTTTACTTCCTCTTATTGGCAACAGTGGGAAGTAAATTCAGAATTGTCCCACATTGGTTAATAGAGAAAAAAAGGTGAATCAGATCCCACCTTTTCAGTGAAACTCCTACAAGATTAATCTGTATATATCTGGTTTGTGCTTTTATCTTAAATTTGTATGCACATAAAGAGACATCTGTAAATTCACTGAGACTATACTTTAAAACCTGTAAATTTTATCTCATATCTTGCCATAATATTTGTCTGTTCTTATCCATATTTTTGTTTAATTTTTGGTAGATGTACTATTTAAGATTATAAATAGTATTTTATTTGCTGATATTTGTCAGTGATAAAATGGAAAATAAAAATATGCACTTTAAAAGATAAGATTTCCCTATCATAAACTAAATTTATCAGAGTGCATTTTCCTATGATAAACACTTCAATTTTCTCAACTTACTAACTTTTGAGTATTTTTAAGTGTTCTACCATGTATTTCCTACCATTTTTTCCTATCATTTTCTGCCACAGTTTCAGATAGTCTCTTAAGGAAAGAAGTGAGACTAATAAATTAAGAGATTATCACGGTAAATAGTGTGATTACCTACTGGAAATTAGCTGAGACATAGGCCATGCTTCATGGATGGCTGTTTTGTGACAGGCAAAACCCAGGTATTCAGTGCAAGCAATCATTCTATGCTTCAGTTTCTTTAAATGTGTTGTATTAATCGGCTAGTGGTTTGTTTTGGGTTTGTTTTTTTTTTTTTAATTTCTGATGCAATCTTTTTGGTCTATATTGATACCTCAAACCATAAAGTTGTAGTCAAGTATGTCTCAGACTGAAAGATTTTTGTTTGGACACTAAGTTATATTTCTTGGTTTTGTCTACTATTTTGTCACATAGCTTTTTATACATGTGAAATGACTGTAAATGCAGCATTAAGGAGTAATCATAAAAATGCAGTGTTTTAGAAAAATCTACTCAATTATGGAGTCATCACAAGAGTAAGTAGGAAATACTGCTGGTTTATGGCAAATATATGTGTTTCCTTAACAAGTAAAGTTAGCTACCTAATTCTCACCTGGCACAAATATCACAAAGCCATATTACTACTTCTGATTACAACAGATACATCTATAGCAGTAAAAGGAAAAGGAACACAATACAGACCTGAACACAATTACAAAAATGTCCCTACAGGTTAATTGTAAGGACAACCCTTTGGCTGTGGCCCAAATTAGCGGCACCATGCCAAAAAGTTATCAGTTTTAGTCTGGGTATGGTGATGAAAACCTGCTTCTCACAGTCAGTTTGGAAGCAGTCTTATAGTATTTTTTTTTGATAGTTCAGTAAAAACGTGAACTCTATGCAGAATTTTATTACTATTTTGGTAAGGGTTGAAAACCTAGTCTTTGACCTATTTTATTTATTTAATAAATAGACAATACTACTTTGAGAGAGAGATACAGAAATCTTCCAACAGGAAAATCAAAAAGAAAGAAAAAATCTATCTATTAGGTTGGATTAATTTTCTCATATTTATATACTTTGACTAACAAAGTCAAAAAATGTCATTGATATGCCATTCATCAGGTTTTTGGTTGGGGAAAATTTAGTTCATTTTCTCTCACAGAAATTGAAGACATTGCAGTGATATGTATCATTACAATATAATTTTTCAACTGTTTCTATAGCACTTCACTGTCACTTTCTCATAGTTTCTGATTTTGTTCAAATGCCCTAGAAAATAGTATAGGACATTATTCTGTCTCCAGCATTAAACCATTTCCTTTTTGGCACTCTAAAGCTCCCCTTCAGGCCAAGGAGTGAATTAAATCTAAATCTCTTTCTGACTTGATGATTTAGCTACTAATCTGCTTTATTTAAAATAGTGCACAATAATGCCCACAGCTTTTCTTCTGCGTGTTTCTAAACTGTTTAATGCTGTTTTCTAAAAATCAGTTTCTACTATAAGAAAATGCATATTTTGACTTCCATTAGGTGTGTTTCCACACCAAATAGGGAGCTTCAAAGCCCTTTGTACTGCAACCTCAATCACGAGTAGGTGTATGGTAAGTGCTAGACTGCAATAAATTTGAAATGTGCGATAAACACAATAGAAAGTACGTAAACTAGGAATCCCATAAAATAGAAGCCTTTTAGTCTAACTTTATCTAAAATTTAGGCAAGCAGTCTTAAACAAAAATCATCTGTATTTCCTTTAGAATCCTAGATACTTGTCTTAAAAGAAATTCACTTGATGAGTAGCTGAGAAAAAAACACAACTGTTAGATGGTTAAATTAAATCAGTCCCATTCCTTTGAAACAAAAATGTCAGAGGAGTATCTAGTAGCTCCAGATGTACTGAGTTGTTCTTGGATTACAGTTTTGAACTGAAGGTTTCAGTTCTGTACAAGACCTGCTTTGTTTGCTTAGTACCACTGTCACTTAAGAATAGACAAGCATGTAGAAGTGCTTACAGAATTTGATGTTTGAAGGCTCCTCACCCTTTTTGTACGAAATCTAGTTGTTAGTACAGCAAGTCAGAAATCCAGGTTTCACCTAAGAAGATTCAAAGCTCCAGCTTTTGTGGTGAAAGACTCGAGCTGCCTCACGGATCTGTTGCTCTGTACAGAAGGAAATTAGATTCCAAGAGCAAGATGGAAGCCAAGACAGTAATTAATATTGTTGATGGCTACAACATACCATCTTCAAGTACGGGACTCAGGTCTCTAATTTCTAATTTGTGTTTGGTGACAGAATATTATTCATATGTAAGCAATTTAAAGAATAGGAACCAGGGCCCTCTTATCTTGGTTGAGAATATTACAGATAGAATTTGCATTCTTTTGATTGCTTTCTCTAAATTTAAGATCCTTCCCTTTGACTGAAGTATTACAGGAAAGATGGAGAATTCATCAGCATGATGAGAGTAATTTACAGATTAGTGATGAAAATTTATATTCTCTTAGATTTTTTTTTTATTCTCACAACCTGCAGACTAGCAGCCTTTATCCTCTTATACAGCTCCAAGTATTCATTGGTTTAGAGGCAATTGATTATGATACTTGTATTAAACATTGTTTACTATTACTTAGGTATACTAAGAACAAAGTAAAAGAACTAAAATTAGACAAAATTTACTGCTGGCTAACTTAAAAATCTTTAAGTGTCTTAGCAGCTATGGATTGGGTTCTGAGATACTTATCTTTTCTCAAATGGCAGCACCTTGGACAAGAACTTAGAAAATTAAGCAACATAGACAAGCTTATAGGTGAAAATTGTATTCCTACGTACCATAGAGGAATAGAATATAGGTTAATTTTGGTTCTTTGATTGCATCCTTACTTTTAAGTGTGTCAAGCTTGAATAAAATCTAGTGCATGTATTTAGGTTCTTCTTCTTGACATAATATGTCACCTGGATTTTCATGCTAACTGAACTATCTGCCTTTTAAATTTCCATACAGAACTCATTTGTGACATTAGTTTTTCTGTGTAAATTGTCAACATACTTCAAAATATTGAAGACTGAAATTAACTATATAATTAAAGTGCATTTAATTGACATTTTAAAATGTCATTAATGATCCTCTGTTACAATGTTCCAGTAAAACAAGAATATATTTGTTTTGTATACGGTAACTGGTGACATAGTCTACCTATGCTCCTGCTGATAACTTTTGTAAGACAATAGATGACATTTGAAATTGTTTAATTACACTGGAAATTTAAAGGTGGAAAATATCTGTAGATATGTCAGCTAGCCTAATATAAAAAAGAAAAAAAATCATTTTAAATGAATAATTTGGGAAATGGATGGATTGGAAATGGTAGGCACTGTTTAAGGAAGAACCAGGGACTAACTTAATTTTTCTCTGTTATAGTACTTGAAGAAAAGTCTAGAATCCTTAAAATTTATTTATATAGTGCTTTCAAGAGATTATATTTTTTTTGAAAGCAGAGAACAAAAAAGCCCACAAACATAAAGAGTAAATAATCTTTCATGGGAAAGAAAACAATAAGCTGCTATTTAGAAAAACAACTAGATTTACGTGGTTTGATATACATAAAAAAAGCCATAAACAAGAAATATACATTAAAAAGCCATAAACAAGAAATATTTGTATAGCCATCTAGTCTATGGAATAAATGCGTTTGTAAAACTGGGCAATCCCAATTTTTTTGTTAAACTTTAGGGCTTAAATGGGACTTTCAGCAGTCTGGTTTTGTCATCAGTCAATTTACCTGTTTTAGAAATATTTAGTTCTAATCAACATTGCGAAAATCAAAAATGATCACATATTAAAAGTATTAAGATGTCCTTGTGTGAAAGTACAGTATTTCTACTTGAGGGTTTTTAAAAAAAAATTAGGATGCAATAGCTGTATACATGTTAGACAGCAATTGAAACTGTAAATATAACAGTGGTATACCTTCTCAGGGTTTGGAAAATTTGTTGCCTTTCTTCTCAAGATAGCTTTCATGGAAAAGACCTTGGCTGTACTGTTTTCTGTACAACTGCTATTTCAGGGAAACATCTATGTCATCACACTGAAGAAAGAACCATTTATTTTGTCCTATTCTTTTTTGATGGTGGCTTTGTAGACAGGCTTGAAAATCGATCACAACCAAACTTTCATCCAAGTGTTTCATCAATGCCTCATCTACTGTTTTCAGAGTTTCTCTTTGGTTTTGTGACTGCTACTATCTCTGAGTAGGTGTATACACCTGCAGTATTACCAAATGTTAACCCACCAATTTATCAAGATAATATTCCCAATGTGGCATTGTACTTGAAATTTAAGGTGTAAGAATTAGATTCTTCCAGTAACAAAGCTTTTTAAATCAATAAACTAGAAAAAAAATGTTTCTTAGTATTTAAAATTATTTATATGTTCTCAATAAATATCTGAAACTGGGAAATATAACTGCAGGGTTTTTTTCTGGAAACTTCAGGAGTTAGGTTGGATTTTCCAGTTAAGTATGTTTTAACATCAAGGAATTTCTCTGCTCTGTAACTTTTCAAATTTAATACAATCTGTAAAATCTCTAAGTACTGAAGCAATGCTATTTTCATGTCTTCAGAGAACAGAGCAGTATCAGGAGGAACATTATCATTTTTCAGATGGCATTTGTTATTACAGACAACAATAAAGTCCTAAACTATTCTGTTTAGAGAAACTCTTTTGTCTTTCAGCCTGTTTTGAATTTGGCAATAATGGAAGCCTCTGTCTTCACTGTGCCACACTGTGCCTTCACATATCAATGACGTGAGTTCCTACTGTTGGATTAACTAAATTAATTTTAAGAACTTCTATTCTTTTCTGATATTCCCAGCATTTATACAAATCCCTTCATAGGAAACTGTCATTAATAGCCTACCCAGTGTAAGTCATTGATATGGGTCTATATAGTGATTTACATTAATATAGACTTACATTGCATATTTCTTCCAAATTGCCTGAGACTGACACTGCAGGAAAGTAGTCATCACAATAGACATCATGTAACAAGTTAGGTAAACAAACCTATTTAATAAAATAATTTATAATTTGAAAAATATTTTTTGTAGAATTTGTCTACTTGCTTTCTAAAAGCAAATTGAAAAAGAAAAGGAAGAATGGCCAAATCTTTAAAACTATTCTCTGGAGTGGTTTCAAATCCATCTCTATGGATGTTCTACTTCTTGCTTTATCCTTTAATCTTTTCTGTGAACAACTATACTTTTATGAGCCTCTTGATTTTTTACCAAGGAACAATTTTCAATGGTATTTTGATATTTATATAATGACTGCTGAAGTTTTTCTCAGTCTTTTCTGGAACTGTACCTTCCTTCTGAACTCTTAGACTACAACGTAACCGATAAAGGCTATGTAAGTGTCTCTTTTTATTATTTCCTTTCTTTGAAAACTACACCTCAGCAATCTCACCTTTTCAATGCCCAGCTCAAGAAGTATCAGTGATGGACACCACTATATAGTGTCCTTTTCTTTGGCAATCAGGTTGGTCAAACATGATCGATATTTAGTAAGTGCATGCTAACTACTCCTGATAACCTTGCTCATGTGGATAAAAATGTCCCTTGGAATGAATGTATTTGATAAGAATAGGTGAGACAGTTCATGTAATATTTTTATCATTCTTCAAAGATTGAAGAGCTTTGAAGCTTGGAGCTTGGAGCTCCTATTTTGGAGGTGGAGAGTCTTGATAAAACATTATTTTAGACAAGAGTTAAGACCCTGATTAGGAGAATAAAACACGTGACTTTAACTTTCAGCATGTACCTCTACTCTTTTATTGGGACTTAAATATTTGCTTAAGCACAAGAACTGTCAACTAGGTTTTAAATTTAGTTTAAAGATGGCATCTAGAAAATCAAGATGAAAGCAGTATAATTAACATTCAGAGCCCCACCTACAGCATTATATGTTAAATGTAGAATATATATTTTTTTACACTGAGCTCACAGTAAGCAGAAAAAAAAATAGCCGTAGCTTTTCTAGTCTAATAACTTAAAATATGAAACTTGTCATTTGTTGAATTAAACTTGCCAATCTGTTTGAAGTTACGCGTTTGTATTTATAATGAGTAAAAAGACGTCCAAAGGAGAAGTCCTATTAAACTTGTCATATATCTGAATTTCCCCAATTCTTTCTAGGAATAATTGATAGGAATTATATCAAAAAGATAGTGTCCACATGTCCTTGAAAGTTTAATTGTGTGGAAGATGAAAATGAAATTGACAGTAAATACCAACAGCTTCTTGAAATATTTTATTCTTTCTTTTTCTTTTTCTAAGATATTTGCAGTTAGAGTTGAAAACAAACAAAATTCATAATATAATTCCTTTTGTTGTTTGATTATTTTCTGCTGAAAAATAGAAGGAGAAAATTTCACCTTTTCGAAATGAAAATTCCATGACAGATAAAAAAGCATTCAGTGTCTATTTACCTCTAATATAAACATCATTTATTCAAGCTTCTTTTTCAAGAAATCCATAGAATCTACCACATAGCCAAAAGTGCCTGATTGTGTTGTTTAAAAGTGTCTTGTATTAAGAAACCAAACAAACAGTAGTGATAAAATACTTGGGGCCTTAATGTCATATTTTGACAGAAATGACTGCAAACCCACGTATGCTTCCCATATGTTGCGTGATGTATATTTAAATAGGAATACAGGCAGATATGAAGCTTTTATGCTGTTCCAATGGTGCTCATTATCACAGTTATACCCCTGGAACACATGACAGTTTTTGTTCACTGTATTAATGGATAAGGTTATAAATCACAGCTTACACTCACAGCTATGTGCTCTGTGTCTGCATGTATCTTTGGCCTGGAAGGCATGGTATAAGTACTAAAAATAAAATGACCAAAAATAATATGAGATGGAAGACATATTTGCTTGAGTTTAATCCACTCTCTCAATTTTCTGCTATTTAAAATCAAATTAATGAAAGGAAGTTATTGTAAACTCACTAAAGCTGCTAAATCATATGAAATAGATAAAACAGTGGCAGACAACAAATAGCAAGTAAAATGAAAAAGGACTGCCCACTAACTGCTGATGTACAGTATTAAAAATTAAGATATTATGTGGTCACCCACAAAAGGAGTTTGCAATTTTTGAACCCAGCAACTCCATTACTAACTTGGAATTGACTGGAATGCTCTTACTCAAACAGTTGCCCAATGGATCAATAGCTCAATGCCCAAGTGGAGAATCAGTGATGAGTGACATTTCTCAGGGCTCAGTATTGGGACTGGCACTAATTAATATCTTTGTTGGTGACTTCAACAGTAGGATTGAGCCCATGCTCAGCAAGTTTGCAAGAAAACACCCAACTGTGTGGTGCAGCCAACATGCTGGAGGGAAAGGATGACATGCAGAGGGACACTGTCAGGCTTGAGAGGTTGGCCTGTGCATATCTCAGGAAGTTGAAAAAAGGCAAGCAGAATTACAGACTGTGCAGAGAAAAGATTGAGAGCAGCGCTTAGGAGAAGGACTTGGGGGTGTTGGTGAATGAGAAGCTCAACATAAGCTGGTAATGTGAACTTGCAGCCTGGAACTTAGGGTAAGAGAATCTTGTCCAGCAGGTTGAGGGAGGAGATTCTGCCCCTATACTCCACTCTCATGGGATTCCCGTCTCAAGAACAGGAACCTCTTGGATCATGGCAGGAGGAGGGCACAAACAAGATGAGAGAACTGGTCACCTCTTCTATGAAGACAGGCTAAGAGCGTTGGGGCTGTTCAGTGTGGAGAAGATAAGGTTTCAGGGAGACCTTATAGCAGCTTTCCAGTACCTGAAGGAGACTGACAAGAAAGATGGAGAGGGACATTACAATGATAAGTAGATGCAGGACAAGGGGTTTCTCTGCAAACTGAAAGAGGGTAGATTTAGACAAGATATTGGGAAGAAATTCCTTGCTGGAATGTTTTCAATGTCAGATTGGAGGGGGCCCTGAGCAAGCTGGTACAGTGGGAGGTATCCATGCCCGTGGTGGGGGGGTTAGAACTAGATGACCTTTAAGGTCCCCTCCAACCCAAATTATTCCATGATAAATCCCTGTTTTTGCCTGCTTCAGCAATTAACCTGTCTGCCAAAGAATGTCTTCATTTTACCTTGCAATAGAGGCAGAAGGTGGGAGGTATTACAATATCAGCATATTTGTAACACTGATAAATATTAATGTGGCAATATTAGATATGCACTGTGTGAAACTGAAAAGGAGAATACATTAAAACCAAAGTGAATTATACCAGAATTCTAATTCTTCAAATCAACATTTAGTCTTGGCTAGTGTTCTTATATCACTCAGTTTTTGTACTATTGTTTTTTGAGGTGACTTCTATTAAACTTGAAAACTATGGAGGAAGAAAATGAACACAATGAAATGAAACAGAAGCAGAATACTTCTCAAGTCACATTACCCAGAAAATATTCAAGAATCAGAATATTTTGTTCCAATCTGTTAATGGCAATTTTTTGCTACTTATTGCAGCACTTGAGATATCATGGAGAAGTTTAACAGAGTATATATCAGGGGTACAAAACATAAACCAGGCTTTGAAAAAACTATGTATCCTAGAGGAAGATGAGTCATAAGTCACTTTAAAATATTTATTACTTTTAAAAATTGTATTGTTTATAATCATTTTTAAAATGTTGAGATAATAAATAGTACCAACTGTAACTGATATTTTTAAATTCCAGAATGGTGGAAAAATTTCACAACAGGATGTCTTTATCTATGTGGATGTATGAGTAGTCCAAATAAATGATTAAATTATTAATTACTCTTACCTCATAGAAAGTAGTCTTACCATGATGAAAATCTGCATTCCCAGGTCCGATGTGCTGTCTGAATTCAGAAAGAATTATGCTTTATTTCTTTTCCTGTATCGCAGAGTCAGAGAACCACAGAATGGGTCAGGTTGGAAACGACCACAGTGGGTCAAGCTCTCCAACCTCCCTGCTCAAGCAGGGTCATCCTAGAGCACATGGCATGGGACTGTGTCCAGATGGTTCTTCAATATCTCCAGTGGGGGAGACTCCATGACCTCAACCAGTTCTCAATCCATCCCACTGTCCATTCACGTGAGCCACAATTCTTGACTTGCCCTGTGAGGATTTCATGAGAGAATCTCTCTCTCTCTTTTTTTTTTTTATAATGATTTAATGTTTTAATGTTTGAGTTCAATTTAGGGCATATATGTAAGGTGATTTGACAGAGCAAAATGAATTGTGAAATGTTACAATTATGATGACATTATTTTATGTTCTTCTGGGACAAAGAAGAAATATTGAATAAAAAATGTGTCCTGTGCAAAGTTATTTTGAAATGAAACAAAACAATGTTTTTAATACATTTCTTATTCAGTGTTTCAATGTACATAAAAATCTTTCAAAATAAAGCCACCTATCTTCTATTCTTTCATACAGTTCCTCCCTTTTGCCACTGTGCTTTAAGAACAGATGTACTTGCAATTACTATCTCATAGCCTCATGGGTTTTTGTGTCATTTTTTTTCTGAATAAAGAAAACAATTAAGTTCTAAAATTACATTTTCATCCAGACTCATCCCATCTTCATCCATTTAGACTGTTCATATGAAATACGAGGAATTCTAGAGAGAATGGGACAGACCACAGTGCCAATGAAGACTTCTGCCTTTGCCAGCCAAGATTTTGTGACTAGAAGATTTCTCAACTCATGGATAGTCAAAATCCATTTTTAAGGGTTTTCAGTTTCATGAGATTTATAAACACAAAAATGGAGACAATGTAAATAAACTTCAGAATTAACTGGAAACGTACTATAGGCTTTGCAGATGTAAAGTACAATGATAACCTGTTCTATATGCAAATTTATGAAACTCTTATAAAAGGCTTTGGATTTTGGAATTGAAGGTTCAAAACAAAAAGCAGAATGTTTAAATAAGCAAATTGCATTAATAGGATAGTTATGTTAACTGAGTTGCTTTTATCAGGAGAATAAAAGAAATAGAACTGGGGAGCTGATTTAAATTTGTAATGATAATTCAACAAGATTAATATGTTCTTTTGTATTTCAAAAGAAAGCTCTGAGAAGCATGATTGATTAAAATGGTTTTGATTCAGATTCTGTAATATAACTAGAAACTAAAATATTTTTTTAAAGTACTATTGTCTAGAATACTTGTATGCTAGTGTAAAATTTTCCTCACTTGATCTTTTCTATCATGGGCCCAAGAACATTTCTTAGTTTTATAATTACAGAGATTTCCTGGATAATGGTTCCAATAGAAGAGAGATGAATCTAAAAGAGTTCCCCAGTGCATCTGAGGAAAATGAAGATCATAACTCTTTTGGGATGAGTGATCATATGGAAATCCAGAGGCTGTTCACATTAGAACATTTGAAAATAGTGTAGTTATTGAAGATGACTAGTTGATATTGTGTTCTTTTTCTTATTTTTCACATATAATTTTTTCTTTTTCTGTGCTTGGTTTCAGCTCAAGATTGATATCTCAACTGAGGTATGTGAATGGGGGCAAAGTGTTCATAATCACATTATGGTCAATGGGAATGTAGTCAATAAAGTAACTGGAGAAACTCGGATCACATGCAGAGGACACCTTGATTGTATCTCTTCTAAATTAATATAACTGGAGAAACTCGGATCACATGCAGTGGACACCTTGATTGTATCTCTTCAAAATTAATATTTTCATTGTAAGGAGATTTTGCCTTGGCTAGAGTCTTTTGAATTACCATGGCTAAAAAAAGCCCTTAGTAGTCTGAATATCTTATATATACTCCTGAAATATACCTTTCAGTATAGTTTCATTAAAAATCAACTGTCTGAGCTCCAGGACCATGCTAGCTTGCAAAATAAATTGCAGTTTATAGATATAGTTGGGACATTTGTTGCTCTTTATGCAGAAACATTAATGTAATTAATTTGTGGTACCCATCATTGCAGCTGTGGCCCAGTTTTAATTTACTACGTAATCTAAACAAAAGTTTTTAAAGATATTTGAGACACTCTACTGTTCCTTTTACATCTCTAGTTGCTACAAAATACTGTGGTTTCTCTAAAAAGATCTTATGCCATATTTTCCTGTTCAGTAACTCCAGTGCCGATGTGTCCCATTACAACCTAATCAATAAACATACTATCAAAGGGATAAAAGTCCTCTTGTTTTGATTTGGTTTCTGAAAAAAATTAGCCTCTATTATCTGAGTCATAAGTGATTATTTATATTAGGAACTTGAAACCAAGATATAAAGAAAATATTCCGGTATCTCTTGATTTCATTTTTCCTAATGAGAATGAGACATCACATTGATTGGTTAATCCATTAGCTACAAGGCCTATATAGCTTTACCTGCCAAGTAGTATTATGTAAATAGAAGATATAAAAGTAGCTTGAAGCTGTTTTTACAGTTTTGTGGGGGAAAAAAATTCAATGGTAACATAACAAAAGATTAGTCTTCTTACAAGGACATCTTATTATACAGTTTTCCACTAAAAACACTTCAAAATATGCCTCATTATGTAGCTCACTAATGGCATTTCAGACCCTCAAAAATGTCAGGAACTTCAACATTGAATCCAGATGAGTTTAGAATTCAAGAGAAAGAGGTTCCTCACAGCTTGAGATCATTAATTTGCAAGCTATTTGTCAATTGCATGGTAAGCAGATGGAATGTACTCATCAGGGCGCAACTTAAATATGAAACAAATTAAAAGAGAGAAAGTTTAAAATTATGTCACCAAGCTGGGAGGACATCCAAATATTTCTTGCCATGAGAATTAAATATATGTGAAGCTGATATGACCCCCCCCCCAAAAAAAAAAAAGGTAATATACAGAATGTTAGGTTTTTTTTTTTTTTTAAATCTAGCTTCATTTTGTGAGCTTTTCCATAGAAAGTTATAGCTTATAACTTAGTTCAGGAGAGGAAAAGGCCTTCAGTCATGAAAAATAATTTTAAGATATAATCCTTTACAAAACAATACATAGTACATTTTCTTTTCTCATTATGGTGACTTTTTAGGCTTTATATTTTAAATTTGAATCAACAGTGCAGCTTACAATAGGTTCTCTACATTGTACAAGGGATAAACTAGCTTTATAAGATTGATTTAAACATATGTGACCCTGAAACTACTATGAAAGCAGTTCTTCAGTCTTTTTCTGAATTGTTATGATTTAAAATACAAGCCAGTATCATGATCCAATACTCCTATGTAAATGGAATTATAATAAAATAAATAGCATTAATCCTTTCAGTGTTCAAGCTTTTTTCCTCGGCACTGAATACCCCTCAGGACTGATATGCAGAAGCAGAAGTATTTATGGTATAATAATAATAATATGACACCCTTTTTTTCACAGCTTCTGTTTGCAACTTGTCTCAAATAATAGTAGGAGAGGATACCATGAAATACTGGAATACGTACTAATAATGGTACACGTAAGGATTTCCCTTTTCTATTTTTTGATGCGATATGTAAGATTATTTATATTCTGTATATTCCCATGTATGTAAGCACATGTATATGTGACAATGTGTCTATCTCTATGTGTTTAGGTAGGTAATTAATACAACCCTGAGGGTAGATTACGCTTCAATTCTGTTATTTGTCCTGCAATGTATTTTTTTTTAAACAACAACAGCAAATATATATATATATTAGACCCAATTTCCAGTGTGCTTTATGTCCTAAATTAAAATTTTTAATCATGTGATTTAAAGAAAACAGTTATTTATCCTAAGTTATTTAGTTATTTAGTTATTTATCCTAACAGTAAAATAAGACTGGTCCATTTTTCTTGATTACATTTTGTTTTGTTTTTCAAATCTGTATTACTATTCAGAAATCTAAACATCTGGTTGAACTGTAAAACAACGACAATTTTTCATTTCAGTATGTCATTAAGATATTACACTTGAATTTAGTTGCTCATCACAAGTATAAAATGTAATTTTTATTAAAGTCAAAATCAGCTTTGGGATTTAATCTTTCTTGATTGGTTGGAACTTTTACAAAGTTTATATGGGTGATGAAATTAGAGCTAATTTATCCAGTTTGATGTATGTCCCCAGTCACATTTACAAAGATGGAAATATGTTAAATGAGTTACACAGATGAAGAAAAAAGATGTCCCTTAAGAAATTCCCCTTGATGTATATAATTAAGTGTCTTGTTAAGGACAGCTCTAGTGATTTTCTTCTGCTAAAACAATATTTTCTCCTAATTTATTCTAATTAAGCAGATTGTCATGAGGTCACTCATTTGGCTGTTCATCATTCTCTGAAGTTCTTTCTATGAACCAAACACAAAGTGGCACAATTATTCCTGTCAAAGCCTAGGCTTTCTACTTCAATATTGAATGTATTGAAACTATTCTTTTCTATTTCCATTATTTCAGCAGAAAAATCACTGAGCTAGTCGTGTCGAGTGGTGACTAATTTAGATAGCAAACTGCAGAGGAGGGAACATCATGTGTGGCACAGGAAAGCCTCAGTAACAGAACACAAGAAGCTGTTGCACAAAACACATCTTCCCCTTTTCTCTGGGCTGCTCTCCTGCCTCCATCACCCTCAGCCGCAGCCCCAGGTCCACAAAAGGGAATGGTTTTTGAGGTGGTGATTGCAGGAGGGGCACAGAGCTGAAGCTGGAGCAGGGGAGGCAGCAGTCGCTGGTCCCAGGGCAGGGGTTAAACCAGAGACACCCAGGCCGTGGGCAGGCTGAGCCACCTCTCCGAGGGCTCAGGGTCAGGACCAGGGTATTCCACTGATAAAGACAGAAATAATTTCTGCTAGAGTACAAGTGACATGTTGTAGACATCCCTGAAGAGCTCAGGTTACAAATTATGTGCACTTGCTGGCAGAAATTTAAATTTAGGGTTATTGCTATTAGATAGACTGATTTCCTATAAAATATTTGCTTAACTTGCAATTGAAATGAAGTGCTAGCAAAAGAAAGAGGAAAGGAAAACTCAATTTACCAAACCCCTACATTTAATTGCCTGAAAATTTTAAAAGATTGAGAATCCTCAATGTAGTTTATTGTTACTAATTGAGATTGTTTTCCTGTATATATGTAATTTTCAGATGGAATAATTAATCTGAGAAAAAGTAAAATATAAATAGTGAACAAAAGTGGAAAAACACATTGATGAAACAATATAATGTTTACTATGTATAGGTAGGTCTATGTATATGTAAAGGTTTTTTTTATTCAGCATTAACATAGTTGTTTTTGTAAGGTGCAAAATTTTCAAAAGAAATATCAGATGTCTCCATCAGGAATACATTTTTATCCTGTACATTGAAATTAAGGTGGCATTGGCTAATGATAGAAGAAGAGTGGATTAAATTTTTTTAATATCAAATATTTTGTAATCAGGTTTTGAAACAAAAAAATCTAGTGCTTTACCTCCTGTTTCAGGAAGCAAAATCATCTGCAGTTTCCAAGAATCCTTCTTGCAAATGTAATCCAATTGTTTAAATATTTTTGGACAGTGACAATCAAATCGGTTACACAACTGTTTAATGATTATTTGTCAGCAGATTACTCATGATGAATCAGACCAAAAGTTTGTCATGCTCATCTATTGACTCCTAGAGTTTTAATAGCTACAAATAGGTAGAACAATATTAGAAACGGGCCAGCCTTACTTCTGGGAGTTTAATTCAAACTTCAGTTTTCTGTAGATCAGGGAGTTTCTGAGCCAGATGCAGATACTGTGTGCCCACAAAACAGATGTCTTTTCTATGAACTCCCCTGCCATCCCTGGAGCCCATACACACCACAACATTCTCTAACATTGAATCCTACAGCTTATCTAGATATTATGAAAAGATTCCTCTGCCTTTGTTTTTTGGTTCTTCAGTCCCCATAGGGTTTGTTAAGGTAGCCAATCCCTCCACTATAGAGACTCTAGCTTTATTTGATGCGTCTCTTACTGATTAACATTAAAAGGTATTAAATCTGAGTTGCTCCCTGATTTGTACTAGTATGAGTTAGTGCCACTGATCAATCCAAGTTTGAACTTCTGTTCAATCCAGAATGGAAAATCTGAAATTAAGGGAAAATGGAGGACAAATGAACTTTTAGTTAAAAGAAATTTACACTTGCAAACATTTATCGACATGAAGAAAACATTCTAACAGTAGTTGATTTGATTATATGAATTTTATGTCATTAAAGCAGTCTGTGCTCTGGTTGACAGAGGACTTAGAAAGATAATTCTTAAAAAGGAACACTGAATTTTTAAAATATCCACTATCCATTGTTTTAGGAGATGAGGTAAAGGAGTTATGAAATAATTATTTGTTAAAGTGTCAGCTATGTTATTAATTTCTTATGATCTTTTAGTATAAACACATCAATTAATGCATTATTCTTTTTCTCTCTTGATTCAAGAAGGAAATTCAGAAATTCTTTATGAAATAATTTGTGAAGTGGAGATGAGCTAAAAGAAAATTAATTCAAAGCTGTAAACTCTTAACTTATCTGTGGTTGGTGTTTCCTGGTTCATAAGGAAAAAAATGTTTCAAAATGTTATGATGATTTTTGTTTAAATGCTGTATTTGGAATTTTGTTTTATTTCTAAGTAAAGATATAAAATTGGTGTTTCTTTCTGCTTCCAGTACATCTTTTCTGAAAGATTAAACGTTCAAGAAGATCTGAACTGTCACAAAATCAGTGTTAGAGGCTATAGATGGAGAAACAGCAGTTTATATAGTGCTTCAAAGTAAGAAAAAAAGCTATTTTTGAAGTCACTCCATTCCAGACTACTGGCTGCAATTTAGCAGTTCTTTCTAGACAGCTCTGCTGATCTGGGACCTGACCTAATACCCATAAAGGTTACTAGTAGTTTGTCAGTGCAGACATTAGATGAATTCTGTTAGGATCTTTTGCTGTGGAAGAAAGCCTTCAGATTTAAACTGGGCATCTCTGATAAACTGCTAAGCAAATACTGGTTACACTATATAGTAGGTGTAAAGAGAAGGATATGATCAAAGACAGCCGTAAAGAAAGGCTAGGTAGAAAGATAACTGTAGAAAATCATGAAGGTATGCTATAGGGCATAGGTGAATTGAGTCTATTGATTTTTATATGTTGCACTATAACTTCTGTTCACAGCTAGATGGTGTTTCCCAGCACAGAGTGAACTATTTGCTGTCCCACAGTAGAGTGTAATTTCTTAGTCATTAATGTCTGTCGTATATTGTTGAGTGAATTGGACACTAGAACCAAGATCGTTGTTGTTTAAGTTGCACCAAAATACTCTTATGAGCTTTCTTAATTAAATGGCATTCTACCATCATCAGTAAACTATATTGGCTGAGGCTGAGAACACAAACAGGTTGTAGAACACACTCTGTGAATTTGTACTTTAATTAACACAGCTTTGCTGAGGCCACTGTTGTTTCAATTTAGCTACAAGATCAAGGTGTGAAAAAGAATATAGTAAAAATTAATTATTTCCTCTTATTTAGTTGAACATTTTGGCCACTTTTTAAAATAACTAAGATTATATAATAAAACTTACTAGTCAATTTCTGTTTTGGATTAGTCTCTAGGGTGTTTTATTCTTGCCTCAGGTAAATTTTTTTGCAAGTAATCCATTAATATATAATTTAAAAACTATGTTGCTTTTTTGTTGGGTTTGGTTTGGTTTGGTTTGGTTTGGTTTGGTTTTTCTCTGTCATATATCTCATCATCTTTTGTTTCAGCATTTGCTGTGGTTACATATCTTGAATGGTGCAATAGGAAAACATTACTATCTCCTACTTTTTATTTCCTGACGTTTGACTAATTAAAACAATAGCTACTTTCCAAAGGTTTCCAAAAGCTGCCTTTTCAAAAAAGGTTCATTAGATAATAATTTAATACACTATTGTTATTTTTATGGTATTATATATCTTTCACGACTGAAGAAAATTTTGACACGCTAGTAAGAGAAGATAAACTTCAGCAGTTTTAGGTGAATCATCAGGAGATGTTGATTCTCTAGAGTACCACAATCTATAACAGTGTGTCACCACCAAATTAGAGTAAGGGATGTCTAATGCCATACAAAGTAGTCGTTATTACCACCCACTGTTGCCTCTGTTACCACAGAGGTATTTATAAAATTGTTCTCTTAACCTTATGTCATTTATATCGAAATATACAATGACTACCACATTTAAATACATGCTTATAGTAATTAAGAAAAGACAAGAGAATTGGACCCATGGGGGATTTACTGAAATACAAAAATGGACTTACTTTTGTTAAAACAGGAAAAGACTAATTCCAATGTAAGATTGTTGTTTCCTAAGGAATCAGAAAGAAAAATATACTGTGCAATAGATGGAATTTCTGCTATTAATATTTGTAATTTTTTTATATGTAGAATTACATAGATACAAAATAAATCTTCAATATTATTTTATATATGTATTTATTACAAATAAGTGCATAGACATCTTTTTAATACGTATATATATATGTATTCAGAAAACATGGCTGCTAGTGACATGGTCTGTGTCAAAAGGAATTGCTTGAGAGGCTTATGGACCAGCTATTTGCACTGTACACTAAAATGTGTTGATATATTATGAAGGCTCCTCAGGATTGTGAACACATTGAAATGATAAGCTTCTGGGTAGAAGCTTTCCAACATATCTTTTTAAAAATTACATTTGCCCTCTTCGGTTATATCAAAAGAGAGTCTCTAATGAGGACAGAGAAAGATGTTTGGACACAGAAGAGTTTTAAAAAATAATAATTAAACTTCTTTCTCCATGAATATTTGAATTGTGAACCCACTGCTCTTCATTTAGGTTTTTTAAGATCTCTCTCTAAAGATGCTAAAACCCTAGGCAGGGTAATATTATTTTTTATAGAATCAGGTACCAAATAGTTACTGCAGTGCCTAAGCTTCGTATCAAAGCTCTTTGCCACATTTAACAATCATAATTCTGTATATTAATTTCAATTTATGCTTTATCCCAATATCTACAGGCATGAAAACTTCCTTATTAATCTATTCAAAAGCGAACATCAATATTTATTTGGAATTAAAAATATTTCAAAATATCATGACACTTAAATTGTGAAAATTTGAAATACTTCGATCCTTTTACATGAAATGTTCTAACTTGCATGTCTGCCCTTGCAGGGGTGATGTTTATGCCATATGTACATCCCTTGCCTGGCATTGCCTTGCCTTGCCTTCTCCTCCTTTATCTTCCCTGCCCTGCCCTGCCCTCCCCTGCCCTGCCCTCCAAAAGATAATTTCCTAATTAAATAAAATATCATATATGTGAGAAATTTCTCACCTTTATTTTGGTGTTTTCTAAATTTAATTGTCTTCTTGACATTAATATTGTTCTTCTGTGTTCATTCATATGTTGATTATATGGATTTATGGGTAATACAGCTTTAATTGTTATGAATGAAGAGTTCCCAGAGCATTAAAGCCAAACAGAGGAGTAGAATATTCCATTCCATATATTAGAAATAAATAAATATTTATTTTAAATTAATTCTTCAATTCAATCAAAAAGGTTTCCTTGAAATGTCCATATGGGAGTATATATTGCACGACATTTTAAATTCACAGCTTTCAAATAGAAAATAAATACCATTCAAATAGATTTGTTCATATTCATGCCTATTCCCATTTCTTTGTTTATATCAACTCTACAAAATTTCTAGTTTTTCACGGCTTCAGTTTCTTCATGGTACAATGAATAGATGTCCCATGAAAATTATGTTAAAATAACAGAGAAATTCCTATGAATATTCATAGGGAGAATTATTATTCTTGCTTCTTAATTGTGAGAAAACATGGGAAAGTTTGTATATACAGAAAATAATGCAAAAAAGGGGTATGAAGTAGGAGTTTGTGTATTTTAGCAACAGCTCTCAACATTTAAATTTCTGTTCAGGATGAGCTATTCACAAAAATAGTTCCAGTTACTTTGAAGAGGGGCAGAGTGGGGGAAGAACAAAAAGCCCATCAACAAAAAAACTCCTGATACATCATTCAAATAAGATGAAAGAATCACAGGAATATTATAACTCTTTAGAAATTAGACACTAGTATAGTAATAACATTCTTGAATGTTATTACTGAGGTCTTCCTTCCATGTTACATGTGCTACAGTGGCCTTCAGAAATTGGTGAGGTCAGCTAAGAGGCTACAGAAAGAACACAGAAACATAAAAAGAGAGTCAGTCAAAAAATACTAAAATAATAGCTGAAGTGAGCTCTGATCTGCATGGGGAAAAGGGATCTGCTCAGCCTTACAAGCAACCTTTTAACAACTTTCCCATTTAGAAAATATCTATGTACAGGACAGGTCCAACCTTCATTCCTGTTTGCTGCATCACCCAGGCTGTGTCCTAGCTGTCATTCAGGGTGGGACCTGGCTCTATGCTAAAATCTCACACGTATTAACTTCTTTTGGAAGGCAAACCAAATATTCTGGCAGGGTGCTTCCATATACACCCTTTAGTAAATGATGGGACGAAAAAGACAGGGAGGCTGTACACATTGTATAGCATACTTTTCCTGCCCCTGCAGACTGTCACTTTGTGCAGGACAGAGGTAATGAAGATGTTAAAGCTCCTTTGCTCTTCTGTGCAGCAAAATACCAGATACTTGTAGCAGCCACTGCAAAGAAAGAATTAATAGCATTGCCTGCATTAGTCATTTATAATTGTATGCACACACAAATATTGGTGTGCTTATGTACATAGAGCTTATCTGCCTCCTGTATGGATTTTTAGTGGCCATGGGTTAAAATATTTTCAATAAAATCATCTAAAAAAAAGTGTTCATAAGGAATTAATGAAGAAAATAAATGAAGGAAAACCTTTGCCTTTAAAATATCTATGCAGATTGTAATTTCAGGGTGAAGAAAACCTCTTTGCCTCAAGATACATCAGTGTTCAGAAGGCTTTGATACATACATTTTTTAAGTGCTTCTGTATAATTTTGGCTGTTGCCAGACTAGTGTTCCTAGTAATTTTATCTCTGTAGCAATAAGAGCTTTTCTTAACTAGGTCATCTAATGAAAAATGGAATGTTATTTTAAGACAGCTTTTTTGTTATTGTCCTGGGACAAGTATTCGCTTCTGATCCTGCAGAATGACATCACCCAGTTAGCATCATTCACTAGCCAATTCCTCAGCTCTATCATAATGTAATACCAGCATAATTTTCTGGCTTCTTGCACCTTGTGTATCACTGTGTATCACACAAACGGACTGCAAAATATTAATGGGTCAGAATTCTTGTGCAGTTGTCTCATTTATTAAATAATGCTGTGTCTGCATCGGAGTTCATCACTGTAGGCTTTTTTTAGAGTCAGTGAAAGGAACAAGTTTTTTGAAAAAAAAATCATTTTAGTTTGGAATTAGACCTGTATTTTTTCAGATGATTTTATCATAAAACTACACTTACACTGACTGTGCAGAGATGTACAGACTGTGTTAAGATGATTAGACAATATATGGACAGCAATACTGGAAATTGCTACACTTAGGTGAAGTGCAATCTATCTAGATTCTCTTCATAGTTGATGAAAAGGCATGACATTCAAGGGAATGATTCACCTTTTCTCAAAGCAGGCATCCACAATGGGTGGATAGATGAATCACTCAATCACACTCTGTTTTTCTACATGGTTTTATCACACTGAATTCTAAAAATATTCCCTAGGTGGAAATTATTGGATTGATTTCCCATGTGGCTAAGTAATGGTTAGAGCTGATTTGAGAAAACAGTATACAAGACTTGGTATACAACCAGTTCTTTCTCAACTTCTCTGCTTTGATTGTATTTAATTATTTTTCATATTTTTGTTTTATATGTAAAAAATATTTACCTATATTTTTGGGTTTTCTTCATGCATGCAGTCATAACTCTTTCAAGAAGATATTAATAAATCTTTCTTAATCATATATTAACTAATTATCAACTCAACTATTCTTAACTCAATACTACACTTAAGCTAAGAAAAATTAGCAGTAACTGATCAGAATTTGCACAAATGAAGCACAAATATATTTTTATTATTAAAAAATTTGTGTGGGTATTAATATTTAACTTCAAGGGTCAGAGAGGACCTTGATCTGCATTCTAATATGGTTCATAACAACCATTTTTGTTATTTATTTGTAATGTTAAATATAATCTCTGTCAAAAATAGTCAATATCAGATTTGTCAATCTTTAGCCTATCATTGCTGGATTCAAATTACTTTGTAGTCTTTCAGTCTACCTAGCCACCAGCTGAAGTGAAAGAACATATGAATAATATCTCAATCTCTGCAGTTACAATCTTTGTTCATTCCTCCAGATGAGTAAAGTTAATCAGATGTTTCCTAGGAATCACGTTTCCTATGACAGCTTGTTGTTTCTACTCAGGATTAGCTATAAAAAGAGACAAATTAGTCATAAAAAAATAAAAGTATTTTAAAAGTTCTTTTCTCAGTCTTCTCTCACCTGACTGTGAATGTCTCTGCTGATATGGAAATTCAAAAAAAAGACAGAAAAAACCCTCTTACCTATAAAGGAGATCCAGCCTCACATTACAGACTGGAACAGAGACAGACTCAAAATATTAGGAAAGACTGAGGTTGAGTACAGGAAATATAACATAGGGACAAGCTAAGACTACCTGTAAATTAAATCTCTTCCTTCTTCCCCACTGCCAATCAGGGATGTGCAAGGAATGCCAAGAAGTTCTCTCTTTCTTCATTCCTATTAAACCAAAGGAATAGCACCAGACACTTGTAGGAATAAGACCTGGAATAACCAGACCTGTTTCACCTGGCTTCTTCAAACTTGGGACCTGATTCCCTGGCAGTGTAATCAAAGGATGTTAAAGGAAAAAAAAAATAATCTCTTTCAAATAAAGTCATCAATGTTGCTTACAGCAAAGTTTAGTTGCAATGATATTTACAAATGTTAAGTTTAATGGAGGTTTAATTGTTTTCTTGTTTGATTTTTTTTTTTCTTTGTGGAAAACTATATGGAAAAAACCTCAAACATATCATTGCAAAAATGTATTTAGCTATCCTGCATAATTTCAGGGGGGAAAAAGTGTGTTTTATTTACATAGTAATTGCTTTTGATGGCCTCCAGATTAACAAGGGAAAAATGATAGAAAGTTCTTACCTTTATCGATTCAGAATTTTGTGAGTTCTTTGTAGGAAGCATAGTCTCAGTTTTTCAGGAAGGTCACAAATGAAGGTATTGATCCCAAGGATATTTAGAGTAATCCAAGGGGTGAAATTTATGCCTTATCCTGTTTTAAATCTTATATGTGTTTCTATAGTAGTGTTTATCATCTGCATGGCAATGTAGTTTGGTCCTGAATTTTTAAATGTATTTTACAGAGGGAAATGCAAACAAAGCTATTCCTTAAACATCTGCTTGTACTGATTGAAAACAAGCACCATTTTCTTGTAAAGAAATTGCATATCCTCTACCATATTTTCATAAATTTATATTCTTGTAAAGAAATTGCATATCCTTTACCATATTTTCATAATTTTATTACCATAACATCTAAAATTGTACTGTATCAAAGGTATCCCAGTGTAATGGACAGTCTCTTTGTCTTTATAGCCATAGAAATTTATATGTACCATCTTCTATAAACAAACACATGGAGCAACACAGTTCACGTAGTAAGTATTTCTATCCTCATACAACAGATCCCAGAAGTTTCTATTATAGCCTGATAAGCAGGATGAACATAAAAAAAATATAAATATTTTCCCTCTTTTATGAACATTTCATTAGAATTCTATCCAAAGCAAAGTTTTGTGAAATATTTAAACTCTACTAAAACACCAATATGTTTTTCACCTTAGTTACTTCTAAGAATTCATTCAAATATTTCTGACTTTCTTTTCCCCTAATAGCTGCTCCTCTGCTAAGGAATAAAACTTGTTTCATTTGAGATAGATGACTTGTTTGGACATGCTTTTCTTGTTCCTAACTGCAAGGAGAGGGGGATCCTTAAAACACATTCCAAAGAATGTTGACTTACTTTTTTTCAAAGTTGTAACAATCTTATAGAGAGCAAAAAACAGACAGTTTTTACTGAGAGCATGACAGTCAGAATTTCACCAAGAAATATAAACCTTAATCTTGGGATGTAGCATTGACAAAACTCCATGGTCTTTTTTGAAATTCTTCCTTCTAGATCCTTAATGTCAGTTGATAATTGCCACTGATTTTGGTCTTCAGAGAAAGCTGTGAGAAATAACTTGCTAAAAATTTATTTGCTCATGATGAGTATAACAGAAGTGACACAGCTACTACCTCTCAATTCAGTGTTTAATGAAAAGTTAAGTAGGAAAAATTGCAAAGAAAAAGACGCCATCCTTCATTTTCTGCAGCAGAAAGCAATGTGAATAAGTGATAATAGATGACATGAATAAACCGAACATACTTGAAAACTCTGAGGCAGATCACAATTTATTGACCTACATCATTTAATGAAAAAGTCACCAAAAAAAGCTGGTTATGTGTTTTATACAAAAAATACCACAGAACATAGTTGTAGTCAAGACAATATCATGCAATTATCTCTTTTTTGTTCATATTATAGACAGAAATACAGCAATATTGCTTAAATGACAGTGAAAACCTTTTTTTTTTCAATTCCACACACATTATCATATTTAATTTTTCATAATTTCTTTTTCTAATTTCTTGAAAGTTTTTGAACACATGTTCTTTTCTCTTGTGATGTGATGTCCTGACATGGTACCACCTGCATAGCCAAATAGAAATTATAGGTTCATCAAATATCATTTGTTCACAAAAGCAAACTTGAATAGTCTAGAAGGGTCAGAGAATGCAATTATGTCCAAAGAAAAGGCACTTGGGGCTGCAATACCAAGTAATGCTGCTTCAGAGTTCCGATGAAAGTGATAAATCTGGTAAAATTCAGAGCTGTTCCTGAAACCCAAATAGAAGAGAGCCTGATTCAAAGTTTTTCTTACAATCTTTTTCACCGCCATTTAATGCCCATTAAGGATCCTGAGGATAAAATTAAATTGATTTCGCACTAAAATTCTATGATCCCTTGCAAAATTAATGTAATGGTACCGTACTGTTCAGATTTTGGGCACCATTAAAAAGGAAACACAATTAAATAGTTACATTACAAGTTACATATTTTCTACTCTCTATTTTTAGCTGTAGGAAATGCTAGTAAAACTGTATTTTGAGGAAGTAAAATATGATCCTGCAGTGTAACTACAAAAAGTTGGTGGTCATTGTCCAAATTTCCAATATCCAAATTACTGAGTCTTTTTACCACAGATATGACATAAAGCAGACCTTATATTCTTTTGCTTAGAGGTCTAAGAATGTTGCTCAACTGACATGCCAAGAATTCATGAATGTAACTATATGATAAAATGGTCAAGAACCACACTAGATCATTGTTCAGCATAACTAGAACATTTTAGCCATGGTTCATGCAGGAAATGTTTGCAATTTTCTCAGTTGTATAGATGTTTACCATGAGAGCAAAGGGATTTTACCTATGGGTAGTAATATACACACACATAGACAACTAGGTAGAACAAACTAAGTACTTAATGCACCAGAGGTATTTTGACAGAAGAGCTACAATAGAAAAAACCAATAGAACACGGAATTAGAAATTAATTTGAGAGATGAAATAAACAACAACAAAAAAACACCCATCATTAACATAAACACAGAATTCAAGAATCTGATCCAATAATTAAGCTTGAAGAAATGGACAGTATAAAAATAAAATGATGACATAGTTCAATCAGCAACTTGAGCTCCTATGGAAACTTCAGGAAAAATGAGATTATTCTAAGGACCTACTTCTACTTTTAAATTAATGGCAAAAGTCCAGCTGAAATCACTGTGAGCAAAAAC
Source organism: Vireo altiloquus (assembly GCA_013396875.1). Lineage (NCBI taxonomy): Eukaryota > Metazoa > Chordata > Aves > Passeriformes > Vireonidae > Vireo > Vireo altiloquus. Next base: position 79,774 of record VZRF01015388.1, on the reverse strand, counting down.
AAGCCCTAAACAATGAAAGAAAGTCTGGCAATATTTCAGGACTCCATTAGTTTTAATGATTCATGCAGTGCCAAGTTTTTCTATGTGAATCTGAAAAATAAACAGTTTCTCTTCTTAGGTATTACTACTACAGGTATAGACATTCAAGAGACATTGAAACACATACATATATATAGAGTAAATATTGTGATTATCAAACTTTTCCTGTTTGTAATATAGGCTAATTAGAAATACACTAAAGTGGAAAAAATTCTAAGAATAAAACCAAAACAAAATTTTGAATAAATATTCTTCTAGAATTCATTGAGAGGATGCCATATTTTTGTTTGCTTTCAGACCTGAGTCACACAATAATTTATAAAGATGTAACCTAAAGAAAATAAAGTTTCCTTTCATAAATCAACAGTATCATAAACAGGAACCTCTTCAGAAGTTTGGTAAAATTTCTTCTGACAAGGTGGGTGAAAAAAGAAATCTGATTGTAGAATTATGATGATTGATAGCATGTTGAAGCATTAATGGGAAAGACTACAAGCTCATTGAACTAGTGATTTCAATAGAGTGAGTTTTCCACTTTTTGTATATATTAGATAACTATTTTATATATATATATATATATAAATTATTATACATATTGGTTAATTACTTTATGTCCAAAATTAATGCCCATCATTAGGAGATAAAATATTTATCAGACATGTAATTTATTCAATTAGTATGGTTTTTTTCTCAAGAAAATATTAATTAAACCTCCCTACAAAATATTTTGATCTTCTAAAGAAGGAAAGGTTAACAATATGGTCAGGGTTATTATCATTAGCCTGTTGAAATATTAATGAAAAATCACTTCTGAAAGGTTTTTCTCTAAAAATAGTATCAAAGCTTTTACTGACTTAGGTCAAATCTCTGTTGCAGAAATAATTTGTATCTGCCAAATTATATTTTCATTCTGTTACGATAACTCACATAACCTAAAAGGAAAAACTGTGGTCCTGGAACTAGATGAATGAGCTTCCTGCTTGGTCATAATAAAGGCAGAGTACATGACAGGATATATTGTGGTTAATAGGTAGTATTGCTTAACAGCTAATATTGAGTTAGATAAATCTCTGCTCTGATTTGATGCAAAAATTCTGAGGGGCGGTTATAGAAATACTTTTTATAGATTGTATTGCTCACCAAGGAAATATTTGGTATTATTAGATCAACTGGTTTTTGTTGTTTGTTTTTTTTTTTTTAATATTGCAATTGATTGATTGATTTGTCTTGTCCCTTATTGCTGCATCCTGATTACAAGTTATGCTGAGATGCAGTTTAGAGATGAAAAGTCAGCCAAACTGGCATTTTCCTAATGATGAATTTCATTGATATCTGTCATTCATTTTAGTTAATCAATAATAATGTCATTTTAAGAATATTACTGACTTCACTTATAAATAACTATAAGGTATTTCAAACTTTAAAGAATTGCCTTTTCTCTATTACATTTTTTGTTGGTTTTGTGAGTTGGGAATTTTTTTTTTTTCTGGTTTATTGTTGGTTTTTTAAGGATGGTTAAGACAGTTCTAGACTCTGAGTGAAACAAGTCATGGCCCCAATGACAGGGGAAGTTCTCGAGAGCCTGTTTTTCATTCATACATAGTAATACTTCTTTAGTGTTTCACACACTGATTTTGGGGAATATTTTAGCCAGTGAAACTGAAATTCTGCCAGACTAAACGTTTGAATTGATAGGTGGAAACACCATAGCTTTGCAAATTCTGGATAAATTAAACTGAAACCAATGACATTTTATGTTACATTGTAAGACAGTTCAAATGCCACATCACAATTTAGTTTTCCATGCACCAGTGGAAGCCAGTGCACTACCATTAGTAAATCAATCAGCCACCTCAAGACAAGCCATTTCTTGTCATAAATTCAAAAGTCCAAGGGAATCCAAGGATGGAATTAAGGGGAATTCTCAAAGTCCTGCTTATAATTGAGTTTAGGTTCAAAACTGAAGTTATCAGGTACCTAAAATTCTTGTTAATCTTAAGGTGAGAATTGCCTTCTTTCTTGACTCCATAGTCAGAGCTACTGAGAGAAAAAACCTTCAGGAAAAGCCTTGGGTTGTAGTCAAGAAGTTACATAGCTACACAGACAATAAATTCCTTTGCATAGAGAAGAAATTACTGTAATATCAAAGGAAAATTTTCTCAGGGCAAATTGACCTGAGATCATGTTTTCTATTGAAACCTTTTTCTTTGGGATAAATGGTGTTTACTTGGGATCGGTTTTCCATGGTCTCAATCTCAACAAAATGAAGTTGGATTTCTAAGCAGATGGGAAAAGATTGTTAAGATCTTTGGTGATAGAGAGCATGACTGTGAAACTTTCCAATAAGATAAATTCTGCTGTTGCATTTTGAAAGAGTCCCATAGCATTGGCATATTTTATGACAACAGAAAGCGCTTTAAAAAACTAAACTAAGCTAAATGAAAATTAAAAAATGACATAAAATAAAATAAAGAATATATAATATATTTATTTATATAGTATATATTTATTTTGATTGGAAAAAAATACTATTCCCCTGTGGAAGAATGTTCATGAAAGATATTTAACCACCAAAGTTGGGGCAGTACATTTCATAGGTAATAGCTATAGGTATAGCTATCTTACCAGATAGCTTTTTCTAAAAATATGTTTCTGCTGTTTCTTCCTTCTGTGCAGAGCTACTGGTTATGTTTATAAAGTGCCCTGGGTAGGATTACACTTCCATTCAGATATATACCTGAAAATCGAATGGTGACTTAAAAGAAGATATAAAATTAAATCTCTGACATAAAAATAATGAAAATTGCTAAAAATAATATACTTAATCTATTAAATATCTTGTGATTCCTTTACTACATCTTCATAGCTTGAGCAAAATTGTTTTTCTGGAAAACAGCTACATGTATTGATTATACTACTTAATTTTTCACCAGTAGTATATTTTACTTCCACTCCAACATTCACAGCAGTGGTCAGCCAGGCAAAGGGAAAAACCTTCAAGGTTCATGATTTCACAGAAGTCTTGCTCTGCATGTGAAATTGATAACACATTGTTTTCAAACATAAAATCATGAAAAGGAGAGATTTAGGTATTAATCAAATGGAGGGACTTCGATATCATTTTCCGTATGAATGCATATTATATATTAGAATACCAAAATTGGATAAATCAATTTTTTAAATACACTTTTCCCCTTTCTATATTCTTTCCACTGATTATCTGAAAAACAGCTCTTAATCAGTAAGAAACTTGGTTTTACTTATACGTGTCGTATATTTTTTAGAATACTATGTATGATTCAGAACATGGTAATTTTATACCAACATTCCCCCTTTCAGGAAGTATTGCTCTGTGATCTATATTTCAGCGGCATGCCTAGGCTGATACAATTGGCCTGAGTCTTTTTTTACCCAAATATAGTTTTGGGGTGTTTCAGTTGTATCCATGTATGGAGATATGTATATATATATATATTTATGTATATATAACAAGAATTTCATCTGCTGTCACATTGTGTGAATCTGCACCTGCTATTTGTTGCTTAAGTGTTTTGCAAGCATGAAAACTAGAGAATTTAAAATAAAGCTTTATTTTAAATTCTCTAGTTTTCATGCTTGCAAAAAAGCCTTTCATGCCTTTTCACCTTGTGTGTACAGTGAAAAATCTGGATTTTTCTTCTAGAGATTTTTAAAACTGTGGGGGAAAAAAAAGAGAAAAAAGGAACAGAAAGGACTTTATACTAAATTTTCTGGGTTTTCTTTCTTTTATTTTTTAGCGGCAATAAATATTCAAACCTGTTGCATTAATTGTAATAGTTTTCTTGGAAATTTAGCTATGTCTATATTAAAATTACCTTTAGTTGGCTCATTTATAGGCAAAATGCATATTTTATGAGTAATTTGTAAAAAATGTTCCAGCACATGAATGTTGAATATAGTCTTTTCTGCTCTGCAACTCTCCTCTCATGCTCAGCAAACAAGGCTGACTGCATCAATGAATAGGATTGTCAACTACCAAATGTGGGGTTGGTTTTTTTTCCTCAGGACACTAAAGCCTGTTTATGTCTTTGGCTTTGGTAGCTATAGAGTCTGCAGCATTATGTATGTGAGGCTTGAGTAGAATATTAATGATTTTAAGTATTTCAGACTAAATTACATCACAAAAACACAGCACAAGTTTCTGATAAGCAGTGGTTGCACTGCCTGGTTTTAATACACATCTATCAAGGCAAAACGTAAAAGACAAAGGCATTGCCTTGCTCTTTTTAATCATATACAAATATTCACTCTAAATAACTGACTTTGATTTCTTTGATTTGTTGCAAAAATATGCAAATATATGCAGAGATGGAAAGGTTAAACTGGGGGAGAGGGGATATAAAATGAAGGGAAAATAAAAGAAAAAAGCTGCTTTTCAACCTGAAATCCCCACCCCCATAAATTTACATATGGTTTTAAAGTTTAAATTGATTGTGTGTATTTTTCTATGAAATTTGAATGCTTCCCCAAAGAATTATTATATGCTGATGCCTTTCTAGTAATACAAACTCTGCAATTCTTAATATCACGTTATTCAAGCAGATCTTTTTGAGGTTTTTGTCATGGATGGAAGCTTTCAACCACACTGATGAGTAGAGCACCTAGGTGAGTAGGTGACATTGTAGGTGAATTCACGCTTACTCTTAATTATCCTTTCCTGTACACATATGACTCTTTCTGGATTTAATTATAGCTTGCTCTTTAACGTTTTTAAACTCAATATGGTATTTTTCTTTCACTGGAGCAATGAATGTTTGACCATGCTGAAAATCTTATTATAAATGATGACAGGAGTGATGACTAAGATCCATAGAGAAGTCACAACAACACAGCACATTCTTCCAGCCTTATCAGTGTTAATGTTCAGAGCATAAATTAGAGGAAATAAATATGTATCAGTCAAGGAAGAAATCTATATACATTGTAAGACATTTTAACTCAAGTTTTTATACAATATGTAAAACATTTCACTGTGAAAAAAAGTGTAATAAATGTTGGTTTGTTCATCAAATTTCAACAAAGGTGCTTACAAATTGCAAAGCAAAGATAACTTATTTCTAGTGAAATTTAAAAAGCTATAAATCATTAAGAAAAAACTAAAGAAACCCAAACCTGATTACCTTGTGATCTGCAGCTATTTTAGATAGTTGACAGAAATTTATGACATATTGCCATGGCAACAATGGGCTATCTCAATACTGTATTGCTCATGAAGATAAAAAAAATTTATGATGGATTATAATGCTTACAATTATTACTGCAACTTCTACGTGTTGTGTACAAATTAAAAGCTGCCTTTTTCTTTTTTTTTTGCTCCCTTCTTCTTATTTGTTACAATAAGGTGATTTTTTTCTTGACACTTTGAAGGATTCTACCTGTGATTAGTTTCAGTCATGCTCAATTAGTCCACTAGATGGAGCATCTAACACTTCTAGGAAAAAGGGGAAAAAAGGTATTTAGGAAGTTAATTTTCACAAATATGTGTTAAAGCCCCTGAAAGTTTAGGAGTAGAAGGAAGTAAATAACAATCTTTTTTAAATATAGTTTACAAGGCAGTCTTTTGATTCAGCCTCATTTGCTAAAATAACTCCTTTTGAAAAACTAATTAAATATAAAAAAATTAATATAAAATAATTTTTTTAAAAATCCACAAACAAAAAAAAAAGGGGAGGAGAGGGGCAGAAGAAGAGAAATGCTTTCAAGATTTTCCAGTAAGATTCCAGTTCTTTCCTTCATTCTTTGAGATTTCAAATGTTTCGAGTTATATAAGCAGCCTGCAGAAATATTTGGAGGACAGTTTATGTTAATGCTGCTAAAGAGTAATTTCTGTGGAAAAGAAAAAAAGAATTATAAGGAAGCCTGTTTAGACTAGCATGAGTGAGAAAAGGGGGTTAAAATGAAAGATACAATTCAATGAAAGGGAAACAGCAGTGGATATTTTACTGCCATAGGAAGGCTGTGAAAATCAGGCAGGAGCTCCAAAGCGTTCTTTCACTTCAGTGAGCACTGAGAAAGTGAATCTAAGCAGCTGTGAGTTCAGAGGTAGCAGGTCAGCACTGATCTGCTCAAACCACAGGCTTGGGCAAACCAATGATGTGCATCATTTGGAGGGATGAAATCAATAGGACCTTAAGTAAGAGTTCCCTTACTGCCCCTACCTTCTTTTCCTTAGCCCTGGACACAAGACATTTATTTTCAGCAGCTAAATAAGAATAGATTTCTTGAAAGCCAGCTTTTGGCCAGGTTAATTTATGCATACGCAAACTTATGCTTCAGTAATTTACTAAAACCTATCATTTAAGTCTGTTCAAATGTGCAGCTGTTTAAATGAGTTTGGAAGCAATTTTACCACACGATGCTGATGTCAGTTAAAAGCTGAGTATTAGCAAAATGGGAAGGCATCAATGGAGTGTGTCTCCCACAGTGATCTGTGTTCCCCTGTGTCTAATGGATCAGGGAGACAGATATGCCTAGCTCATCGTCCTGTAAAGTTAAATTCAGATTTATTGCCTATTACAGACATGTATGTATACGAGAGCAAGCATTTTAAGTAGAATGAGAATTGTTTTGGTTCTGGCAAACATCCAGGGTGAGTCTGAATGGAGACTTTCAGGAAAAACAGGATGCAAAACTGCCAAGTGTGAAAATGGCTACAAACGATAGTTTATGTGGGAAAAAAAAATTAAAAAAAAAACCACTCAGAAATCTAGACATACATATCAGGCAATGTGGGTAAAGAATGCATTTCCCTGGGTATGATCCCATGGAAACAGAATGTCATGTATAAAAGCTGTGGGTAAGATCTGCATCAGTTCTGGATACTAATTATCAGCTTCATGTGCTGATGAAAATGTAAATTTCTTTTAGATGAAACAAACTGCTCAGAAATAGTAGTAAACTGCTCTGAATTGTGCAGGTAAATGGTTATCCAGGCAAAAGCTTGTTGATCTGCAAGTGGGCCTGCTTCACTCTGAACTGTATAAGAAAATCTTTTTTTTTCTGTGTTGGTTGTATCTATGGCAGATTTTCATTTCTATTCCACAGGTTTTAAGTATGAGCAGACAGATACAAAGGTACAGGATTTTTTTCTTTACAAAATATAAAGAAAATCTCCATGAAGGATATGTATTAATGTCATTTTGGGCAAATAGCAGACTAAAAGAGAACTGAAAATATATAAAAAAATATTGAACAAGAGTTGCTTATTGCATGCTTGAAACATTATGATAAAAGTTCAAAATTTCTATTATATTATTTAAGTTGATAGTCTAAAAAAATTATGTAGGTTATCACTGCTGTATCTGACATGTGAATAATGATTTTAATTTTTGAAGGTTCAACTGCTATCTTTTAAGATCTTAGAAGTAAGATGCAAAAAGATGAAAAGTTAGAGGATTTTCAAGAGCATGTAGTAACAGGACAAGGGGGAATGTCTTCAAACTGAAAGAGAGTAGGATTAGATTAGATATTAAAAATAAATACTTTACTGTGAGAGTGATGAGGCAGTGGAACAGGTTTCCCAGAGAAGTTGTGGATGCCTGATCTCTGGAAGTGTTCAGGACAAGTTTGGATGGGACTTGGAGCAACTTGGTCTTCTGAAAGGTGACCCTGTCCATGGCAGGGGGGTGGAACTAGATGATCTTTAAGTCCCTTCCAATCCAAATCATTCTATGATTCTATTTTTGATCCACCCTCCTGCTGAGGCTGCATTTTTTAATTCTTGCTTTACACTACAGCACTCCTATCTATGGAATTGTCTGAGATGTAGTTTTCTTGAAATCCTTCTGTTCTCCAGCTGTCTTTGGGGTGAAAAAAAAAAAAAAAAAAAAAAAAA
>VZRF01015388.1:0-71857 GCA_013396875.1 Vireo altiloquus | reverse complement strand
AAAAAAAAAAAAAAAAAGAAAAAAATAGTAGAAGCTTCTGATTGTCTTTAGTTTATATTTTGGAGTTTCTTTTCCCCAGAAATTTACATTGTTCACATTGTGTTCCATTTTAATAAAATTTAGTGGGGATATTTTCATTACTTTCAGCTGCAACTGGCATGATACCCCTTGAATCTAGGATGCTGCTGTACTAATTCAATGACAGCTTAATTTAAAAGAATGGTTAATTGAGAATAAAATTAGTTACTTTTTAGAAATACTGAATCTGAATTAACTGAGAAGAATGTAACAATTTCTGGACCTTTAAAACATGGGTTGTTAACTTCCTTGGCCATAATTGCTTCTTTGGAGCTATTACGCTCTCATGTAAATACATATTTAGAGGCATTTCAGAAATGAGATTATGGGCCTAGTAGACCATGGCTATGTCAAAGGATTTACAGCATATACTGCAATAAAACTGACAAAAGTCATGTATAAAGTATTATAAGCCACTCTGAATGTCTTAGCTGCTTAACTTCTTCAATACAACAACGCGCAGAGAAAGCACTGTGACTTTGAGAAAAATCATGTTTATATTAATCATCAAAACAGGTTTGTAAGCTTTAAACTCTGTCATTGCCCCATATTCATAGGGACAGTCGCTAATTCTGAAAGGCACTTCACATCAGAAAACCTGCACCGAGTGGAAGCAATACAGTAGAAGCAAACTCAACAGCCTCCTTGTCTCTTAAATAGTTACTCAACAAGACTGCATTTGGAAATGCAGAAGTAAACCCAGACCAAGAGGCAGAGTCAACAGGACAAGTTTGTCTGCACAGAGGAGGGTTGAGGTCACAGTTAAGGTGCTGTACTGGAATTCTAGGTCAACAACAAAACTTAATATTTTCTATATCTTAGAACCATCTCAGAACTATATAATCATCCAAATGTCATAGGATAACACTGGTGATTTCATGCTTTATTTTAAGTTAGTTTTCAATGGAAATTATAGTTAAGACACTGTAAAATATTATGCTATCCTGGTCCAGACACGGCTTAGCAAACTAGAACATGGAATTTGGCTCAATTGCTTAATGTTTTTTTCCACTCATGAACCGTTGTTTGATTTAAATGTATTTCATATGAGCATTCAGATTTCCTTTTTTTGATGGCTAGGATACCTAATTAAATCATAAAGCAAAATTATTTTTTCAAGGAAATAAAGGTAATTTAGGAGATCCATTTGCTGAACCAGTGAATTGGTATTATGTGACTTGTAGAAAATTCATAAACTGACCTAATGAATTCTAATAAATATAGCAAAGTATGTTTAATTTAAAAAATAAAAGATTCATAAATAAATCAAAAATTCATGGTCTGACTTTGGCTGGAAACCCACATGTAAAAATGTATTTAAGAGATAATCTATAGTTTGTCTTAACTGTTGCTTTAAACAAATTGCTAATCTAATCTTAATCCTAATTATAAATATGTTTAAATTAATCATATTTACAAAAAAAAAAACAAAAAAAAAACAGGACTATACTGTGGTGGATAAACATCTTTTTGAGAGCTACCTGATGGAACAGGTGGTTCAGGCTTGCCGAAAGTTTGCTGCATGCTATGTACTGCATACTTGGATGATGTCCTATGCTGAAAATTACATAGGTTTGCATCATATGCTGAAAAGTACAAGGCAGACTGGCAGATGTAGGGCATGACTATTCATTAAAATTTTTTGGGCAGTTTGGCTGACCTTTTTTAACTATCACTGATTCCTATAAGGATGGCATCAGACAAAACTAGGTGTTTTTTTTTTAAATTAGAAAAAAAAATATTATATATAGGCTAGCCAGAAATTTTTTTGGTTTTTACTAACAACTGAGTTCTTATAAAATCTGGAAAGAATTTAATTTAGATTTTTGTAGTAACAGGAAGACTCAACTCGCTAATTTTCAAATTTGAAAATCATTTGAGTCAGCAAATTAAAGAAGGTACATTCTCTAAACTCCACTTACAAGCTGTTGAATACATAAGTAAATACAATTAATTAACACTTCTGATGTATATGTGGGTCGACTGCAAGACAGGGACTAGGGGAGGAAAGTTCCTCCCTGTGTAAGAGAACATCAGGTTCATGGCCACTTGAGGAAGCTGAACAAACAGAAGTCTGTGGGACTCCATGAGATATAGCCCAAAGTCTTGAAGGAATTGACTGATGTAGTTCTCAAGGTACTCTCCATGATATTCAAATAGTCTTGACAGTCAGGTAAGTCCCAGGTGATATTCCTGAATGAGTAAATATTCCTGAAAGAGTAATCAGCCCTGGAGCTGCTTTAACACAACTACATCCATGGGATAAAGAGGTTTGGGCTGGAGAAGTGATATAATCCTCCTCCACAGAAGATTTTTCATTTCAGCAAGTCAACTACCTATGTAATATTTTAGGACAACTCTTTTCCTACATTCTCTGAGATTTCTTTATATAGTCCCTTTAAAACCCAGAAAAATTAACTTTCCAGTACTGAAGTGTGTCCTACAATTCTTTTATCTTTATATATACTTAGACTCAAAATATTTCTCTATTACTGCCAGCTTATCCTTTAATATCTGACTTTGAATATTTTAACTCTTTAAATCCTTCTCTTTACAAGTTTGCGAAAAACACCTTCAAAAATTACTTTCAGAGGCAATATACATTCAGCTATCCTGCAGCGGGATAAGGAAGTAGACTACAAGATCTTTTGAGAACTCCTTTCTATTTCCTAATTAGGTGATTTTCTCCAAAAATTGGGTCATTTTCTAGCAGTGTTTGAATTATTAAAAAAAAATATTCAAAAAGTTATAGTAATTCAAAATGAGTTTCCATTGCATGAAATGTGTAAATTTTCCAAGGAGTTTTTATTGCTAGTTTTGAAATATGACAGTTTGAATTTTTCCCCAAATGACATTTTTATGTCATTATATATTTAGTTGTAAAAGTAATTTTAGAAGTGGCACTTAATCTCAAAATTAGTTTGAAGCAATATTTTAACTTTTTTTTTCTTTGAAATTTTGAATTGAAGCATGCTTTTCCTTGAATTCTCCAACTGAGAAATCACAATGTTTCTCAAAATCATCTGTTTCCTATGGTAAAACATTAATTTCAACAAAAAAACCCCCAACAATTTTGCCTCCCCTGTTCCCCCAGGAAATCTTGTTATTGAAAGAAAGATAATGGATTTTCTGATTAAGGACAGTTCAGCTCTTACTAATTCTTCATATAATATTACATCTTTTTGACCTAGAAATGCGAGACCACAGCACAGCATATAGTAAGACCCTAGAATCCATCATGTATATATGTATAAATTAATTAATGGCCCATTTGAGCTAAAAAAATGCTTACTAATAATGCTTTTTATATCTGGATGAAATTTCTACAAACTTAGAGGAAAAATTAGCTTCACGCTGAAAACTGCAAAGCACCCTTTAAACCGTGCTAGAGCAGGAAAGCTAAAAAGAAAATCAAAAAGAACAAATCCAAACAAAACCAACACACGATCAAAAAATAGAGCCACTCAAACCAATGCCCGAGGACGGGATGAGAAAACCAGGAGGAAGAAAAGTAGAGGTAATTTTGTGAGTGCTCAGCTAATGAATCGTGGTTTCCATGGATCTGATCCTTATGCCTGTGCCTAAGACAAGTCCAGTCTAAAGCTTTCCCTTTATCTGAAGTGTTCATGATTTCTTTTCTGTGTGGATTATATGACATTGAATAAAGGTTGTGTTTATACTGCAGCTTTTCTCTCAAGAACAGCTCAGCTGTGAGTATATCCTTTATTTGGCCATCATCTTTCACAAAAAGTACAGAAACTTAATAGCATTTTGAAGACCAAGAGTTTGCCAGATCTAAGGGAGAATGTGATTGAAATTGTCTAGCTGTGCAGCAGTTGTTTGAGGTGCAAACAGTCAGACAGCTGACTAGGCAAACACACACCAGACTGGGATTATGTAGCACCCATACAAAAACATGTTATAAAGATCCAAGTAGAAGGGTTGGTGAGATAAGGGAAGAGCGAGATTTGACAAGCTATAGCCAAGAATAGCTTGAATAGCTCCTTCAGTATTGGAAACAGACAAGTCCAGGGGACCAATTCTAACCAGACTTTAAGGCTCAAATCTGCGCGCTCAAGTACACATTGTATAAATCCTACCTTCACATAAAACTACTGCCAAGGACAAGAGGAAATACTGCTTTACCTTTGCAATATAAAACAGAATTTATCTACTTCTCTCAAGACAGTATTTCTTAAAACAATGAATGGCAGCAGTGTGAGAGAATTTCTATTAAGTAATCTTTATTAAGCAATCATTGGCCAGCATGACATCTCGTGCTGCAAGTGCAAGAATAGAAGTAGAATAAGTGATCAAGATTATTATGAAACTAGCAAAAATCTCTTTATTTTTCCCAGGCTTACTTTGGCCTTTTGCAAATAAAGCTTTGATTTTATTTAGGTCTATGAGGGTTTTTTACTCTTGTTGATGGACTAGAACAAGAAGAATTTTCACAATTAGTTGAAAAACCAAGCAACCACTCAAGTGGTGCAATGACGATGTTTAGTGAACAATATTGTCACACTACTTCTTCCTTCATTCATAGCAAGTACTAAAACAAGAGGCATTGAGATCCTAAGTTAGGTGAATAATCACGTGAATGCAAGCTGGCTACGAAGCAACTGAACTGAGGTGTTTCAGAATATTCCCGTTTCAGCTACATTCCTGTAGCTGGCAATTTGCTATTAGTGTTGCTGTATTGTTCAATCAAATGTGAAAATTTCACGAAAATTCAGTTGTTATTTTCTTGGGAGTAAAAAGATATTTTACAAGTATCAGATTTAAAAAAAAAAAAAAAAAAGGTCACTCACAATCAGTTCAATTTAAGTTCACAGTCCAGCTTCAGTTTGCACCACAACACAATATTTCCTTTTGTAGCATTGAGAATGAACCAGTCTGCCTCTCCTGTTTATCTGTTAAGCATCTGTGAAGCTATGAAAAATCATGCAAATTGTTTGCCCTGCTTCTGTTGTATAATAAGGCAGGCACTTCCAGAAGGCAAATTATCCCTAAGGCTCTTATCTAAGAGGGGCTGCCCCCTGGGCATGAACATGTCTCTGCATTGATACTGAATAAGCCTGGATGTCTGGCTTAGCCCACATGATTTTAAGGCAGCTAAAATCACGTGGCTGAATCTGATCTCTAGAGCCTATACTTGGCATATAGATAAAGGAAAAGATGGATTTGAGGAGAGAATGTCTAGAGCCTACAAACTCCACATATAATTAGATTAATGAGAACTCTCCAGAGAGTCCATCAAAGGAGTAAATTACTTGTCTAATCCGAATCTCACAGACAGCAAATGTAAGATTCTCAATGTCTTCATTAGAATTTATATTATGCCACAGTTTACAATGTTTATTTTTTTCCTCATTTATATGAAAATATTTACACGAAAATGTAAAGTAAATAAATGAAAAAGGCATTACAAGTAGGATTTATCTCACCTGAATTTAGACATCGAACAATTAGTTATGTCAGGCTAAAATAATAATCCTGTGCACTTTTTGAAGCTTAATGAAAACAAATAGACACCTGCAAATCCGTCTCACCAAGTTTAGGCAGTCATCTTGAACCAAGAAGAATCTCTCCTGGATGTAAATATATCTTTCTCCACTGAATAAAATGGAGCAGGCAGTGATTATTCTGGGGATCAATTTGCCTGGCTTGGATTCTTAACAGCAAATTGTTGAATTCTGAACTAAACTGTGTAATTTTCTAACTTTATTCCTTAGCAGTTTCATCACTGATCATTCAGTAAAATACCTATACCTAGAACAAATTCTGCCATAAAAAGGATACTATTTCATAAGCTTCAGAGGGAAAGCAAATAATTGTCTATAAAAGGGGAATACAGGATTTCTTTCCCTCAACTTGCCCTCAACTTCCAAGGATGGGGATTTTTCATAGACAGGACAGATTACCACAAAGCAGAGTCCTTTCCTTGACATCTGCATAGCACAGATGGCATCACCTGTGTTCTACTGAACAGACTCGTAGTCTATACTTAATGAAGAGCTTTAATAAGTCACACAAAAAAGCTAACACACAAACACAAACTTGCAAAAATACAAAGTACTTATGTGAACCCAACATTTAGAATCGCACAACTGTATTTTGTTAACATAAATAATATTCATCCTAATTTACAAAAGTCAGATTTATAAGGCTGCACATCGCTCCATCCCTATTCTCTAAAGAAGATTTATAATATATATCAGCTATTCCAGATCCTCACTAAGTTGTAAAAGCCATCAGTGAGAATCTAACTTTTTCAATTTTTTGGAAAAGGGTTTTTACTCATTATATTTGAATATGTATTATTTAATTGTTGAAAATCAGGGCATTTTTTCTTGTTCTACACCATGACAAATGTTTGTCATCAATCGATAGCTGCTCCTGCTCACTGATTCTCTAAGTAAATACCCTTACCAGGTGGAATAGCAGGTTCTCAGAGGAAATGAGCAACAAAATCCCTGTGAGAGGGATGAATAACTATTCCACTCCAAATTATGGATACAATGACACTCAATGCCTCCTGAAGAGTAATTTCTTTGTCACTAACCTGATGCCTACTATAACTAAGCAGAACTATGTTTAAGTTGGATTTGAGCATATCTGATATGTTTTCACAGAGAGTTGAGTTTTTCTTTTTTTTCCCTCATTCCTGGTGTTGCTTCTTGATGATAAGGCTATCAAACTGCTTTTTCACTGGTTTTTTGTTCCTCCATCCCTCAGTCAGTCTTTTTAAGGGTTTAGGTGCTATGAAGAGCTAACTTCTTCAGTCAATGTCATTATCACATTCCTTGCAGACAGCTGGTTTTCTTCCTCCCTTTTACTTTAATTCATTTTTCATTTCTCGCACTGTGATTTTTAACATTTTTTCAACTTAATGTTGTTATTAAAACGCCACCATATTTGTACATGTAGTTCTCAGTGCACTTCAATACTGTATGAGTAACAATGATTCTAGCTGATTAGGCCAAATTCTTTTGGCATCTCCGATGTGCTGCAAAATTTTCAGCAATTCTCACTAGAATAGGCATACAAAAAAGAAAAAGTCATTGATTTTTTTATAAAAATCTTTTGAATTAGGCAGTCAATGGGTTCCTTCTAAGTCCTATCTTCAACTTTTCTTACTAATTTGATAAGCAAATGATAGATTTTGATGCTTTCTTCTCTGTGTATTCTAATTTGCCTCGAAGTATCTCTATCTTCCTCTTCTTTTCACTAGTCAACACAGGGAAATCTTTTCTCCTAAGTAGTTGCTTATTTCTTTCTTGCTGTTGTGTTAAGATACAAGAAGAAAACAGGTCTCATAGCCAAGAAGGTTACATAGACAGCTGGACATCTCTTTGGGAGTCTCATCAGCTTTCCTTTTTCATCATTGTCAAGAAAAGAATCCAGATTTTTGATGATGGTTTGCCCCTGGATTTCATTTCTTCTCATATTCCTTTATCAAAACTGCATTGGCAGCATCCTACGTCACAGGCTTTTCCACAACAAACCCAGTTTCTGATCAATTCTACGTTTCTTAAGAAATAGAAGGTACACTTAGCATCTTTACTTCCATACAAACCTTCTATGCTGTACTTCAATTTAAAGGATGAATATACTGTTTAATTTCAATTGTGTGGCTTTAAAACAGTGCAAAAACTTTGAATCCTGGAATAATTCAGGTTTGAACTAACCTCAGGACATCTTGAATTCATCGTCCTGCTCAAAGCTGTCAGTTATTGTTCAGACCAGGTTGCTCAGGGCTTTAACCTCTTGGGTCTTCAACAACGTGAAGGACAGAGGCTGTACAACCTTTCTGAGTAACTGGCACCACTGATGGATTGTCTGCATGGTGAAAGAGGTGTTCCCTACATCCAATCTGAAACTTTTGTTTTCAATTTATGCTCACTGACTTCTCTTAATATTCCAAATACTGACAAACTCGACTCCACCTCAGAGTTACTGTTTAAGCAAATAATTTCCACAAGAAGGAAATTGAATAAATAGATTTATCACAAAAACACCTTTATATCCTTTGAGAAAATACAAACAAAGGCTGCTAACATCCAGGAAAGTGTAGGATTAGTGTCACATATTATGACTATGCTTCAGAATATGAATATGAAATTTGAAATATATGAAATGTATATGGAATATATATGTATATGGAATATACATATATGTATATGGAATATATGAAATTATATATTTCCCAGTGTAATTCTTTAACTATCTACATCTATCAGTAAAAAGGTCTAAATCTGTTAAAGAAAGGTGGGTTTCAGGAATTATAGACTTCAATGGAACACACAGAACATGAAGTAAACATTTATGGTGTTCTCTATACTTTCCTGATTTGGAGTATGTTCTATAATGGAATCATGTCACAGAAATCCTATTCAAGATTGTACCATCACTTTCTGCATAATAGAGATAATACCTACCTAGAAAAGATATTTTAAAGTTTAATATATTCCAGTTTTGAACAATATCCTCAGATTCTACAATAACCAAAAGCTTAAGGGTACATTAGGGACAGAATATATAATGCATGTATCATTATATTCATATGTTTTGTAGGCTAGAGAATTTGATCTTTTCGAGGCTTTTTTTAAGGGCTCAAAGACAAAATACATCTTCAAGATATGTTTGAATTAGGACAGACAAGTAAATTTATCACACATGCCAAAGAGATGTGCGGAATGAGAAAGAAAAAAGGGAAGTGTATTTGGTGATACACATGAATGGCCACTTACAACTGGTGTCACAAAAAAACATGACAGGTGAAATGAGTTTTTCTACAGCTGGGCAGTATTTTTATCACTGTTATTAATGCTTTTTCTTTTTTTTAGACAAAATTTTAGGTGTTGTTGAAAAATATTCACCAAATAAAGTATTTTTTGGGGTTTTTTGGGTTTGTTTTTGTGTTGTTTTTTGGTGCTGCTGAGTATATTCATTAGTCAATCTCTTTTAAAAAAGTTTATTAGGGTGGCCCTGGGCCCTTGGCTTTCCTTTAACTTCTTTTACTTCAGTCCTGGGTAGAGGAAGAGCTTTACCAGTTTACCATTTTTAATCTTCTGTTGAACAAACACATAATAGCGAAGTACTGATAACTGTAATTCTTCAGTCAGTTCGGTCTCAGACACTTTCATTACAATTTAATCTGAGAAGATTCCTCTCTCAAACTCTGAAACTGCTCTGCAATGTGAACTGGTATATGGTAAATGGGAATGTTGGAGACATTCACTCCAAAAACAGGAATTTCATAGCATTTTTATTTTAATTTTAAATCCTGCTCCAACTGAGAGAAGGGGGAATAAAAATCCCATTTCCACTTGGCATAATTTTTGCCATGTGAGTGTTCCCCTCAGCAGATACTGGTGGAATTTCCTTCTCTAAAGAGTTCAGGAATTCCTGAGACTGGGGATAAATCCTGGAGTTGCTTATCTCAGCAACACATTTGTCCTATATCTTCACTAAATACAAAATTTCTCTAGGTAGGGGGAAACCTTTAACTTAGGCATTAAGTCATATAATTCTTCTTTACTTATCTTGAGTCCATCTATGATTGTAATTTACGAAGGTTGGGTACACTTTTGGAGTTAATCTCTCAGTAGCCCTCACAGCCTGTGTTTTGGTTCACAAAACTGCTCTTGTTGAGTGTGTAAACTGGTTTGTTTTTTGAATGACACTAAACTGAAAAATGCCTTGAACATCCTCTAGCATGTTCCAACTGTTTATGGTCATTCTGTCCACACAAACAGACTACAGCTAAACTGAAGTAAAAATGTTCAAAAATATAGTGTGCGTATGTTGGTCTCAGAAATAACTACTTCACTCTATGACATTGTGTCACACTTTTTGTTAATATAGAGAGAATTATATCTGATTAAAGTATGATAATGTTAATTTCACAGATGGTGATATGATTATTATTAGTGTTAGACTAAATCAATCATGTGATTTAACTAGGGAAAGCTAGAAGTTTTCATGACATCCACTTTTACTATAACTAAATATGCTCCATGTGGAATAGACTTCAAAGAGTGAATTTTCTGCTGATTTCAAGGAATTCCCAGACATATCATGTTATAGAAATACCTGGTTTTGGATTGTTTCTTGATATGTACTTTATAGATATGTATCTCTCTCTTTATTGAGATGCACTTAATTATAAATAAATGTCCACTCAATTAAGATTTTTTCTTTCCCATTGCCTGCAGATGGAAGCAGGGCCAGCAGAAATGGTTTGTGGGTTTTTTGAACGGTTTTTTGGTTGGATTTTTTACTTCTACTTGTATTTATTGGTATTTTTTCCTGAAGTGAACTTCAGTAACCTAGATTATTTTTCACTCTGTTCCACAACTGACAAACTGAGGAAAGAATATGAGACTTGTACTACTTTCTAGTCCTGATCAGAAAAATATTTTTCATAAAAGAAAAGAGAAAGGAGGTAGTTTCAAATTATTTTATTACTTTTCTGATGTAGAATCAAAATGACACTTTTGGGGAATGTATTTGTGAGAAGGCTATGATAGATACTCTCTCAGCCTACCCAGTGCTCAGACAACAACCCACTGGCTAGAACATTTAACTTGGGAGTGGGAGTAACCAGCCTGCTTGTTTATGACAGATTAGGCTCCCACAGACTCCATCCCACATAGCAGGCAAACTTCTTGCTCATCAAATTATAGCATCAGCCTCTTTTAAAATGTCAAAATCTTCTTTGGCATATCTTCCTTTCTCTATAAACAGCTAAATGGAAGATAAATTCTACAGTATGGAGGTTATGGCTGATTATCGTATTCCAATACCTGTTCTATCTGATTTAATGCTGAAATTAGATTTTACCCTTTGTATGTCCCTTGAGAATTTTTTGAATATTTACCCTTGAAAATGCCCTAGCCTGAAACAATGAATTGAAACATTTCAGTGCAACTGTCTTACTTTATTTTAATTATCTCTTCCTAAAAGTTGATTACTATAAAGCCACCCCTCCCCATCAGTGGTGATGGGCCAATCTGGTATTTATCTGACTCATCTCATTGCCTGCCAAAATGGAATCCATGGCCATAATTCCTGCATTATTTTGTAATGTTACAGTAATGGTAAGGTAATTCATGTGAATATGCCAGTGCCATTCTCTCCAGAAAATAAAGAAGATCTGAGCTAATAAGAAAGACTGAAAGGTTTATGAAATTGAGTAGGTGATTATTCTAAATTTCATTAACTGATATGTATACCACAACGTTTTATGCCCTGGAATGTATATTACTACATGGAAATGTGATGAAAATATATTTTTCTAGTAAATTTCACTGTGTATTCTAGCAGAGGGGCATTCTATTACAAAATATGAATAAATAGGAAAGTGCATAGGAAAGAGACATTATAAGAGACACTGAACAAAAGGTCTTCAAAGGCAAAACATCTATCTTTGAAAAGATGAATCAATAAAAGCGTATTTCTTCAAAATATTATGTTAACACTAATCAGAATACAGAACAGAAATTCAAGGAAATATCTTACAAATGTATAAATAAACACTGTTAAATAAGTCAATAGGTAGTATATAATAGAATAGTTAAATACATTGAGGATATGGACAACATATGGAATGAAGAAAAAATCCTCAGTCCTATAATTTTCATTTCCTGTTTCAGCACAGTGATAATTGGCGGGAGAAAATGAAAAATTAGCTTGGAGTTATGATTAAGGAAAATAAAACTAATATTAAAAAATACTGAAACTATATGTAATTCTTTCCAAAATACCAGTGTATATCTTTGTTACTGCTTGAAATGGCCTCGAGAAAGCTAACTGAAGTGTGCTTCAAATATAGTTATGCAATGAAAAACACAGTGATAAATTGCCACCAGTCTGAGTTCAAAAAAGCATAAGAGAAGCCGTTCCTGGACTTAGTTAAATGGCAGGGGGAACAAAGATGAAAGAAATATCTGGTATGTTGCTTAGACTTTTGTCTCCTGACAAACACTAAGACCCATTTTCAGGCTGTTTTAGCATTGTCTTTATGTAAGTCTGAAAAGCAGCAAACCATTTGTGCTTCCCTTCTTCGGGGAAATTTCTGTCTACAGAACTCAAAGTGGCCCAAAGGGCTAAAGCTGCAAAGCAATGATCCCCCTCACATGAGTTGTCTTGGCCGATGTAAAAAGCTGTTTTCCAGAAAAAACTGGGGTGCTGAACATATCATGAAAATGCAGTCCAGGGTGTCTGTGATAACAATGTATATTTATTTTTTAAGTATGTCTTCATCATGCAATTTAGTTGCCTGCTTTAATGGGGACTTCAAATATGGCAATTATTTTCTCTTAAAAAACCCAAACAACAAAGCCTGTCAGTGTGAGGCCTGAGTTCTTCAAAACACAAGGACTTGCAGTAATTTCTTTAATATTTAATTCATGTAGGGAACGACTGCCTGTCTCTCTACCTCAAAATCTTTAATTTGCCCTTTTTTTTTTCCACTGACACGTTTTTAAAACAGAAAATGCCTCTTTATGAACGAAGTGTGCATGGGAAATTTTCAGAGACAGAAAAATCATCATATCATTACCATCACTTATATGCCCAGCTAGGAAAAATACACTGACATCTTCTTGGCTGCCCTCCTGGAATGATCTTGTCACTTTCATTCTCTGCTTGCAGAGAAAAAACCAAAATGAACATAAGCCTACAAGGCAGGGAGCCAAATCAAGCCTAACGCACTTTGAGGAAAGGACGCTGGAGGGAAGCCCTGTGCTGGCACTCAGGCCTCTGGCTTGGCACAAAGGCAGGGAGCCTGAGTGTTGGACCTGCCGCTCACCGCCTTGGGGGTCCTGCTCAGTTGCATTCCCCCTCTGTCAGAATAAAAAAGCTCTCTCTAGAGAATTCTGGCATGGACATTGTCAAACCGGTACTTCATTTCATTTTGCCCAGGTATAAAATTCTGGAAATGCCACTTTCAAGGGGAGTCTATTTTTTTAACTTGTCTTTTCTTTTGTTTGTTTCTTTGTTTCTTTGTTTTGCTCTTCTTCATTGTATTTTAATCTTCAATCTGGATTAGGATTATATGGTATTGTCTTTTCCTTTTTTTATTCTCTTCGTAATATATAGGTGTCCTCAAATCATGCAGAGTTTTGTTATTTGTTTAATTTTATTTTGTTTTGCAAATTTCTTATTTGTGTGGGTGTACACATAATGTGAACATATTAAAATATACGTATGCATATAATATAAGTAGAATGTGTATATAAAAATAAATATATTTATTTATAGAACTTGTGTGTTGGAGTCCAGGAAAAGCCTGAGAACTTTTCCTGCTCCTCGGGGTGTTTGTCTTACCCTCAGAGCTCCTCAAAACAGGCTTGGCCTGCGAACTGAGCTCATGGGAGCATTTACTCCCACTTCTGGATGAGCTGAGAACACCAAAGAAATGAGGAGATGGTTGTTTAGTGTACCACAGAATGTGTAGTTGTAGTTTTTAGGTTTTGCTATATATATTATATAGAGTCAACATGGAGATTTTAGGGTGTTGGCTGTTTCTTCTGCATCTTCTTCTCTCTTCTCCTCTTCCTTTTTCCCTCTGACATGAGTTCCTGTGACTTGTTAATTGGTAGATAGAATTTGGTGTAGAGGAGACATGTCAATAAGGTTGATATTCACTGGTTTTGGGAACAAAATAAGATACGTAAAGTTTTCTAACTGGTTGATAATAGATATAAAAGCTACCTGCTTCTGGTAGCCATTGCCATTCTCTCCTCGTGTTCCTGGAGGTCACAGCACAGTCTGTGCCTCTGAAACTCTGATAAGGATGAAAAATAAACAAGCTCTGAAACAGCAGAAAGAAGCCTCATCTCATCTTTTCGGGACATGGGACACTGAAATAAGGGACACAGCCGGGCCAGGAGTCAACGGGGGCCAAAGAACACCCTGACATTTGTGCATTGATGAAGTTTACTGCATCCATACACAAGATCATGAAGTATCTACATAGATCTTATGGTGCAGCGTTTAGCCTGACAGAGTTAGTAAAACTTTTGCTATTGGTTTAACTGAGGGCAAGGTTGAAGAATTTTATACTAGATCTGATGAAATAATGTTTTAGTTTAATAAATAAAAATAAAATTTAGGAAGAGGGGATTTGTTTATGCTGAACAGAAACAGAATACACCACACACTACTTGAAAGAATTCAAACTACAAGAATATGATGAGAAAATTTCCTCCTGAAAACAAACATCAACTCCAAATACTTTGGGTTTTGTTTCACAACTTAGGGAGGTTTAGATTGGACATCAGGAAGAATTTCTTCATGGGAAGGGTTGTTAAGCATTAAAATGGGCT
Source organism: Vireo altiloquus (assembly GCA_013396875.1). Lineage (NCBI taxonomy): Eukaryota > Metazoa > Chordata > Aves > Passeriformes > Vireonidae > Vireo > Vireo altiloquus. The sequence continues at coordinate 57,443 of VZRF01015388.1, read as the reverse complement.
GCCCAGGGAGGTGGTAGAGTCATTGCCCCAGGTGGTGTTCAAGAAACAACTTGACATGGCACTTAGTGCCATGGTCTAGCTGACAAGATGGTCAAAGGTTGACAAGATTGGTCAAAGGTTGGACTCAATGATGTGAGAGTTCTTTTCCCACCTAAGTGATTCTCTGATTAAGGATTAATTTCAGTATCTGTATTAATAATTGCAAACTAAAAGCAAAAATGCAGAAGACACATTTCAAAATGCAAAATGAAATATTTAAGCCTTGCTAACATGAAGGGTTTATTCAGAATATGGGAAAACGGAAGAGTTTCAGATAAAAGTTCTTGCGAAGTGCAGCATAACTTCCTCTAAACTCCCATTGATAAAATTCAGATTGACTGGAAAGGAAAGTTAGATTCAAACTGTGTCATTGTGAAGGCATGTTCATATTTAGCTGTTTACTGTACTACATATTTATTCTCTTTATTTATAGAGAAAAAGGATAGCTGTCATAATTATTTTTAGTTCCATTTTTTGTATTGTTGATTTGGGCTTTTCATGTGGGCAGTTCATTTTGATTAGGAGTAATTTTATTCACATACATTATATGAGTAATTTCAGCTTATTTTTATCTTGATAAGCTAGAAGTGCTTCCGTATTTTACATGGAGTGTTCACATCTGATGATACTGTCCCTTTGTATAGCTCAGCAGTGGTTAAGAAATATCTATCATCATCAAAGTAATAAAAATATATTTGTTCTTACAAAATTCTGTCACTTTGGAAGTGATGGAACTGTTATTTCTACATTTAAGAAAAATCTGATTTTTGTGCGACTAGTCTTCAATAGTAATCTATTCAGAGAAGGTCCAAGATTAGGTAAGTAATAAAGTATTATCAATAATGTTTTACAGTGTAAGAAATAGCCCTTTCATGCATTAAAGGGAAGGGAAAAAAATATTTTTCTGCCTACCTTTGTTATATTGTTTGTTGCTTACTATATTGAGAGATTAAGGTGTAAGTAGGGAAACTAAGTGGGCATTACATGCTGAATACAGTCTCAGGGCTTTGCTTCCAAATTACCTCTTATACCGAAATTTGTACATGGAAGTCTGTGCTTCTTGAGATTATGACATAATTGGACAGGATCATTATGGAAAATTGTATATTACTTGAAAATAGCTAAGTGCTTGCTTGACATAAGTAGCTAGAAATGTTAGGCAGCAAGCTGAACTTTATTTGAACTATATGGCTATTTTTAAGTCAAAGAGGGATCATAGTGAAACCTGGAGTAACAATATAATAACAGTTAGAATAGACTAAGCTGTAGCTTGAATATTGCTTAAAAAATAATAGCTAGAGTGAGCAGCTCATAGACTGTGGTGCACAAACTGTAACAACCTTATTATAACATGTACTACAGAACTGATGGAAACCCACACTGAAAGCAGCCTGAGAGAAGATGACCATCTTGGTAATGAAAGAACAAACCAATGAAGAGTGAGAAGACCCCTGATCTTAATATTGCTGTTAGTCCAGACTGTTGCATGAGGCAGTGGGAGTTTAGATAGTAAGGCTGTAATTGCTGAGGGATTTCTGTGTTCTGGGTCCCTCTTGGAGGCACCTAGCTTGAGCTACAGGTAACATAATTGATCTGTGCCAATAAACCTATCTGGTGGAGGTGAGAACCTACTGCCAAAAATCTCTATAACAATCATAATGGTGCATATGATCAATTATGGACATGCTGGGCACACTATGACAAGCTTTATTACCATTTTGTCAGATTCCAGTTACATTTGCAGTGAGGCCCAAGAGGGTATAGTGTCATTCCTAGAAGGGTACATGTGATTTACCGTCTGTAGGCATCCTCTAAGAGCAATATTAGAAATTTACAGCATTTCTCTAGAAATCTGATTAGACCATGTTAAAGTGTCAAGTAATTACAAAAAAAAATTGATTTATTGCTGAAAGGTGACTCAGCTCCTACATTTTAGCACTGGCTGTAGGCATTTAAGCCATCAGTGTACAGTGGGCTTCAAGCTACTTTCCAGCCTGTCCTAGATTTTCAGAAGTCCTTAGGACTGATGTTACTTTTGCTGATTTGAATGTGAACACAATGTAAAATCTTACTTTTTAATATGCATTATACTTTTAATATACATTATTTTATTGTGCATTATATTATTATTATATTTATATTAATTTAATATTACTATATTAATATACTTACTTTTTAATATACATTATCACGATAACACAGTAGAATGAGAAAAGTTAGAGCAAAATTTTTCAATAAAGCTGTCTTTATTCATGCATACCACAGTTACAGAGGCTGTAATAACCAGAAAGAAATAGGTGAACCTGAGCAGTTAAGACTTCTTCAAGCAGAACAGTAAGTTGTTGAAGTATTTAGTCTCTTTTGTTTTATTATTGTTATGAAAAATTCAGAATATGACAGGTGGATCCATTTAGAAAGACCATAGAGAACCATTTCTTTAGCATTTTTTGTTCAAAAAAAAATTTTTTTTTTCTAGTAAGTTGAGGTACTACAAATTCTATGAGGCAATTTTGCTTAGAGCAGCACCACGTGGGAAGAAAAAGTTAGCAAGCTAAACAGCAGAAATAAAGTCTAGCAAGCAAGCTAAAGAAAACAGTAATTCTGCCTTTCAGAATTAGAAAGTATTCACCAAACCCATGTTCTTCTTATTGATAAATATGTGTATTCAAGATCAATAAGAAAAAAAAAATTAACTGGAAAAAACCCAGAAGGATATTAACGGAATTAATTCTTTGGGAAATCATCTACATTTTCAACATCCAAAAAGTGATAGAAATGCAAATTAATAAGGTGTTTTGTTATTAAATATTACTAGTAGCATAAGGAAATATGCTACTAGTATGCTAACCTGTATAAATCATGAGGCAAGAATACCCATCTTCATTAACAGTCTGACCAAGGACTAAAAGCAACACAAAAACAAATTTCAAAGCAAAATACCCAGAACAAAAATCTAATTGCTTTACTTTACTTTAAAAAAAACCTCAGGTAGTAACACTTATACTTTCGTACAGTTTTAGAGGTTTGCTTTCTTCTTTAAAGAAGTCTCCTAAGAAGAAAATATTTTTCCCCTTACCTAAAACAATCCCCTCTTGGTGATTAACATTGCAACATCAGAAAACTGAATGCAGCTCTTCTAAACACAAGAAGTCACAGCATAAAGGTACCAAGCCTTAGCTGACAGAAAAAAAGTCAAAATTGAAAAACCAAATTACAGTCCACACTGTAGTTTAGAAGTTCTGGAAAACTCCATAGGACTGTCTGAAAGGCATGTGTGTATGTAGAATCACTAGATTATATTTTCCCAAACAATAAATGAAACAAGGTATCATGTAGGAGGTTGTTATAACGATTAGTAAAATGCTCTTATGTCACTTAGTAGTGAACCGTTAAGTTACTGCCTGTCCAGCATTTAATTATATTTTCAGAATTGCAGAATGGTTGAGGTTGGAAGGAACCTCTGGATGGAATCTGGTTTCATCTCCCTGTTTAAGTAGTTTCACCTAGAGTAGGTTAAACAGGACCATGTTCAGATGGCTCTTGAATATCTTCAAGGATGGAGACTCCACAACCTGCCTGGACAACCTATGCCTGTTCTTGGCTGGTCCCACAGTGCAAAAGTGTCTTCTGATGTTCAGATGTATCTACTGTGTTTCATTTTGTGCTCATTGCCTCTGATCTTGGGAACCACTGAAAGAGTCTGGAAGTCTTTTTTGCACGCTCCCTCCAAATACTTGTATAAACTGATGAGATCCTTTCTGGGCATTTTTATTTCCAGGATGAATAGTCCAAGTTGTCTCAACCTTTCTTCATAGGAGAGATGCTCCAGACTGTTAATAATCTTTGTAGTCCTTCACTAGACTATCTTCTGTGTCTTTCTTTTACACAACATTTCAGATTTGGCCTAATCAGTGTTGAGTAAAGGGGGGGATCACCTCCCTTGGTGTGCTGACAATGCTCTTCCTAATGCAGTCAAGGGTACACTGAGCTGCCTTCGGCAAAAGGACACATGGGTGGCTCATGTTCAACTTTGTGCCCACCAGCGTCCCAAAGTCCTTCCAGCCTTTTCAGCTGTGAGCATCCAGCTTACACAGGTGCCTGGGGCTGTTCCCCAGGTGTGAGACTCTGCAGTTCCCCTTTTTGGAACTTCGTGATGTTCCCGTAAGCCCAATTCTCCAATCTGTGTTTCTTTTTCTGGTGTATATATTTTATTATACATTGGCTCAAAACCCAACCAACCAACCAAAATTTCATGCAGTCTTCTTGTTTCAAGTTATTCAAAGAACAAGTGTATGGGCTTCCATTCTCATGCACTACATAGAAAGAATGAAGTGAAAGTATGTTTAAAACAGATTTTTGAATCTTCAAAATATAAATTTCCAAACTAGCGTTTGTTATTATTTCAAGATATTCACAGTGAATATCTTAACAGTGATGTATTTAATCACAGAGATTTTAAGAAAACTACATAGCTACAGTATAGGGGTCTTAAAATGGATTTTACATAAAAGTGCCTCTATTGCAAATTCTGTGATCCTTACTGCCACAGCAGAATTTTCAATATATTATATTAAGGTCTGGGAAAGCTACCCCAAAGATAAGTAAACAAACACACAGGACAAAAAAAATATATTGTACCATTGAATGCAGTCTGGTTCTTTGTTGGAGAGACAGATATTAAATTATTTATAATAATACTTATTAAGAGGATAGTAATAAATGCAAAATGGTATATTTTATACAAGTGATGAAGCCATAATCATATGCAGCCTCTTCCCAGCACCATGCAATTAAATTATTACTGAGGATGCTGTTGCATAGTCCAGGTCTTGTGCAAGAATTGTACTTATGGGTAAACAAAAGAGAAAAAGAGATGCTGTGTAACATTTAATTTTCAAAGACATAATAGACCAATCATTCTTTACCACTTACAGGCTAAATAGAAATTCTAAGAAATCATGTAATGAACAAATCCGGATCAGGTATCTTAAAAAAAGTCTTTAAAACTTTGCTTTAATATAAATTAGATATCATATGTTTGAACAGTGTTAGTCATGAAGATTTTTTTCTTTAATACAGTTGAAGTAATTCTAAACTTTTCAAACTTAAGTAAAATATTTGGGCTTCTCTTAAAAACATGGTAGCTGATAGCAATTTACTTCAGCCACTAAAGAACAAAAACCCGTCAAAAAACGAACTTCCTATAACATAGGTTTGTAATTTTTTAATGTGCTCATTCCTCTGTAAGCCGCTTTTAGAGCTGAAGTATTTTATTCAGTTTTAAGAGATCCATTTATGTTCACAAACACACAGAAGACAGTTACCTTGAAAGCAGTGACATAGTTTGCAATTTTTTAGGTCTTCCTTCTGAAAACAGGTACCTTTTGACCTTAAAATTCTGTACAGGTTTTCAGTAAGTATCCACCCACTATTTATTATGATGACAGGACTCAGAATACAAAATATTAGACACAATTTCAGTGATGTACACAACCTACCATCCAACAAACTTAAAACTTGTTGAGCTTAAAACCCTTTGAACTCCTATCTTTCTCTCTTTATGCATTAGGAGTTGAACCCATTCTTAAATCAGAATTTATGTGACTGAGAAGTAAACAGTCAAACACAAAACTGTGAACTTCAATACTTGGCAGAACTGAATAGCAATTTATTTTTTTAAAGGTATACATGTAGACAAATTGAAGGCAAGAAAGACAAAAAAAAAGGAAAACTATAAAGAACTCATAGCCTGTGGAATAAGAGTACTCAGAAGAATAGAAATAACTCATTTAGTTGTGTCAAAGTCTAGAAGTGGGAATTTGGAATAATTTGTAAAGGTGTGGTGGAAATAAAATAGGGGCAAGGCAGGTACTGTGTAAAGCTGAACTGTGAGCATGGAAAATGGGGTTTGCAGTGAACAAAAGGATTTATTTGAGGCATGGTCTGGAGATTGACATACAGCACAAAAAGTATACATATCCATGAGTGTGATCAACCATCCCTGGGTTGCAGTTGTTCAACCCCTTTCAGTCTGTGTAAGTCTCGTGCAATATTCGCGTCAGAAGATGACTAAGACAGATACCTCATAATGTAGTACTAGGTTCTTGTCCCCAGCTCTCCATTGAAATAGGAAATGATAAATGTGAGGGGAAAAAATATTTTTAGAAATGAATTATGTTAATAGGAAGCTGATTTAAGTAAATACATTCCATTGTAAAGTCAATCCCAATGAAATAACCCTTGACTTCTTAAGGTGTTTGATCCTTTTTCTCTTTCAGGAAGCCGAGGGCTTTTCCTTCTCTCAGATATTAAGATTAAGACCTTTGAAGTTTCTTCATATTTTCAATTGATTTTTGGTTTTTATTCTCCTGGATTTCTCTTTACAGAAGAAAATAAATACTGTGTTTCATAATCTGTGTACAAAATGATTGTGTTTACTTGGTCTTCCAGTTAGATGCTTTAGATGCTTAATCATTTTACTACATCTGTAAAGATAAATAACATGTTTAGAAATCAGGCGGCAGATGTGTTTATGTGAATGTCGCTTCATTCATTTTCTTTTGAAGGCTATCAGTCATGGAGGCAAAGTGAAGCTGAAAACTTCTGCAGTGCACTATGAAAATGTAATAATGTCTTATCTAGTGTAGTTAGAAAATCAATCGATAATGAAAAACTCAGCATTCTGTTTTCTGCACACAGAATATGATTAAACACGATATCCTAAAATTTAAGCAAACTTTGTCAGAAAATGGTAAAAAAATAACATTCTCTGAACAGATAAGGAGAGTAAATGTATTCCCTTAATGAATGGAAAATTCATTATCTTCTTCTTTTATCCATAAACATACATTTTAAATTTTTCATTAATTAACTGTTTTTAATACAGAGGTTTTATTATTCTAAATTTCAGCTGCACAGGATAGTTAAACACATTTCCAGATATGCATTTCCAGAAACCACATTTACAAACACAAAATTAAGACAAACATTAGGGAAGAAAACAGTTTCAACTTGCAATAATTGCTTACTCGCTTACAAAGTAGTTAGGCTGTGGTCACCAGTGCCTTTTTGGTTCACAAGAAATGCAAAATACTAAATACTCAGTTTAACTGTCTTTCCTTCAGAAATTAGAAATATGAGTACTTAATTTAATGGAAGGATGAAATTTGGAAAAATAAAACCATGAGAAGCCCCAAGATTTAAGAGTGTCAAATATAATCCTATCTGAAAAATACCACTATCATTTTTAGGAAATAAAATACTAAAATGGAGAGAAAGAGCCAGAGATTAATAAAAAAGTTTTCCTTGCTTGTGATGAATCCTGATTTAAAAACAAATCAGGAAATTGGTCTATTCTGCTATGAAAATTTGCAGAACATTGAATACTTTTGTCTGTTATTCCTAAGAAGAGGAAAAACCATAGACTGATAGTCCTAGGTAGAATTTTTATTTCCATCGGATCTTTTTCCCTCATTTCTTCTGTAAAGTCTAAGAAACTTTAAACTCTTTTAGGTTGACTTATCATTTACATAAGTCATGAAGATTTAGATAAAGCAGCCTTGTTGAAAAGACTATGTAACAGAAGAAATATATATTTGGAGAGCTGTGATCTTCAGTTCAAATTCTCTAAATAAGTGACTGTTTTTCCTGCACAGCAATTTTGCTTTTTCAATGGTGACACTCTTGTTTTTATATAATTTTACAGAACAGCTGTTATATATCTCTCTCTGCCAAAATGCTCACTGACACAAACTTGGATGTCAAATCAAGTCAGCCACCATTAAGGTTAGGAAACAGCAACAGATAAACAGCAAGCATATATATTTTCTTATAATAACTTTATAAGTTGCATATTTTTACAGCCCTGTTCTTCACAGTATAATATAAAAATCTGCAATGACTGCACATTTATCATTACAGGATTTTCACACTTTGAATTCAAGACTTTTAAAATATATAAAGATGTTTCTGTATCTCTTTAAAACGCCTGAAAGTAGCATTTTGTAACTTTTTTTCTGATAAAATTCAATTAAAGTGCACAGAATAACAGAGAAGTGCAATAGGAAATATAGAGAAAGACTTGAATTACAGAAAGATTTTCTTTTTTACTCTGGAAATATATCAATGTGAAAAATTACACTGCTGTCCTATGATTCCATTGCTTGAGCTATGCTATGACAGCAGGATAAAATTGACAAAAAAAGGGTTTTCATCAGTTTTGATTTTATTTTGTGTTTTGGAATATAAGAGATACATTTTTGCCTTCCCAATGTGTATTTTATTTTTATGGAAGCATCTTAGATATATGCTTAAAGTAATCAAATCTGCTTAAGTACAGGTATTAAAAGTGCATTGAATTCTTCTGGCTAGCGAACTGATGTCAGGCTTGCATAAATATCTCATTACACAGGTCTGTGAATGGGAAGTTAACTTTCAGCAATGTGTCTGAGATCAGGCTTGAGGAGTAAAGCTGTCAGTTGTTTACAAACAGTTTCACATGTGGAATATTCATTGCTTGATTTGTCTTATTTCCTTCTTTTTATGTACTCTGTATATTTAATCAGTCACTACTGAGTGTGAACAATTTTATCATGAATATAGGACAGTACAACGTCTAGCACTTGAGGTCTTTACAGTAATATTAATTATAATATTTTAATTAAAAAAAATTCTGATGACAAGGAGAAACATTCTGTATACTCATGGTGTCTAAGATTTATCAGTATATCATTTGAGGAAAGGGGACATGGATTATTTTAAGTCAGATGTACTTTTGTCCTGGTTTAAGCATATTGTTCTAGAATAAACAAAGCCAACTGAAGAAATACTGCTACATATTTTATTAAAAGGGCTCCCTTTTATGTTTTCTTATCTATTATAGGATTAAGATAACTTATCATTACTGGGGTTTCTTTCTTTGGTTTGGGTTTGACAGGATTTTTTCATCCTTAAATGCTACAGGATTGTGATTCACAGTACACTGTGAACATCACGAATGAAGGCTAAAGGCTGCAGTCAGGACATCAGGATTTGCTAGGACATGGTAAGATGGCTGCAACTGCTACTCCACTATAGCTACTACCACCACCAGTTCTAACAGTGCTAATACAACACTGCCACATTTCACAGCACAGAAAATGTGATTTCTGGCTTAGCAAGGGAAATCCTCTTGGCTGCCCGAGGGAAGGATGCAACTGTGGTTAAAATAGTATGAAAGTAAGGCCACAGGGACTCCAGACAGAAAAAAGTAGAAGTCATGACCACAGGCAGGTCACTCCTCCTTTAGGGTGGTGCCCAGGTTGGCTGAGGGCTCTCCCGACCCTGCCCTCACCAACCTCCTGGGCTGGACCTTACCAGAGACAGCTGAAGCCTCAGGGACCATGGCAGCCTGAGAACCTTGTAGGGGAAAGGGATAGGCATGTAGGTGTTTTTGCACAAAAATGTGAACTGCAAAGTTTTTGAAGCTGTTCTGTTTTAATGTGTAATTTGGACTATTCAGCTATCAAAATATTAATTGGGCTAGCCATAATTCCTTAGTTCCCTGTGTTTGGCACATTAATTTCTTGAAGACAACACACTTTTGAGTCTTGGTGTTCCCAGAGCTGCAGGTAAGGCAGGGGAGGCAAAAATCACTGACACCAGCAAAATGTTAAAGCAAGCTGAAACCTGCTCAGACCATGGCACATCCTGAGAACATACATGATCAATGCAGAGCTTTCTGCCTTTTACTAGAACAACAAAAATCAGAACTGCTAAACTAAAAAAAAAAACAAACTGTAGTCCCTGCCCCAAAGAGTTTATTGTCTAAGAAAGGAAGAATGGACAGACAGATAAACAGGCAGATGAGAGAGAAGCAGGGAAACGATCGAACTGCCCCATTCAGGAGGGTGGTAAGTGGTCCCACTGCATCGTCTCTCTATCTGTTGTCTACTCAGTTTTTGTTTTGTTTTGTGTTCTATATGGAGTGGGATATGGGCCACACAAACTTATATTTTGAAATGAGATACGACAAAGATGTTAGAACAAGTCCTGGTTTAGTCCCAGGTGCTGTAGGGCACAAAGCAACACCATGCTTCCTTGAAAACTTAACAGGTGGAAGGGAGGGACTGGCGGCACTAAAGGACTGAGGGCACACAGTGACATCTTAAAGGTCAATGTGTTTAAACAATATGCGTTTATGAGGGGAAGATAAGTGTTGAAGGACCTTGAGAGAGGAGAAAAGCTATTTGTTGAATGTGACAGAAAATGGTGAGTTAGGAATGAAAGGAGGAAGGGGACATTAACAAAACAGGTGCTAAGTTTACAACAGAAGTCTGATTAAATAACAACAGGCTTAACTTGCATTTTTCAAGGGATGGAATAAAGGACGTAACAAAATCTGATCCTTAATGATGTGCATTTCTGTTAGTTTTATCAAAAATCATGTACTGTAGAGACTGCTTTTCTACCAACTCTGATGGAGAAACAAATACCAGGGATATTTACATTATATAAATATATATTTGGGTAGGAAAATTGACACAGAGGTCCAAATGGAATAACTAGGGTCTGGCTGACAGTACTTACATTTCCCCAAAACGAGGAGACTAGAAGAGAAACGTGCCATACTAAAAGTATGGCCTCTCTTGTTTAAGGGGGGAGTACAATTGTGTTTTTCTGTTAAAGCTACGTCACAGTGCCAAGAACTGCAAATTCCCTTTCCTTAGTTCTTCCTTCATTGTGTTGAACTGATGTGCTCTGAAGACCAAACTCTCTATCTCAAATCAAAAAGATTAAAAATGTACATTACATTTAAAATGCACATACATATGAAATATGTTCCTTTAGTATGTTATCACTTGCTACTATAGACCATACATATAATGTCTGATTTTTCCATGAGGATGACAGAAATATTTTTCTTCTTTAATACTAAAGAAAAGAAATATGGCCATTTTATATTAATAAGCAAAAAAGTTGAAAGAAATGTCTGGTTAAGACATTTAACTATTTGAGTATACAGAATAGAGACTACATAGAATAACTAATTATTTTAGAATTAAATTTTATTAAATTTTACTTGTTTACTATATTATTCCACTCCAAGTCATTGCCTGAAACTTACTCTTAATGATATCAAGAATAGTTGGTATTTTTGTCTGTAATTTCCCTTTGCTTGGTACATTATTATTTCTTACCAGTACCTAATACTTTCAGTTTTGTGTGCAATATAAAAAAATATTAAGATGGAAGGCTGTCTAGATTATTCCTAGCAAACTACTTTCCTAACCAGTGATTCTGATCCTATTAATACAAACAAATTTTCCCAAATTGTTTTTTTTTTGAAAATGGTGCCAGCTGGTAGATAGTTTAAGAATTATCCCTTTTGTTATTTTTATTAATAAATGTAACACAAAGAACATTAAACCAGTGAACTGAAATCAGATTTTTTTCACTTATATTACTGTAATGTGAATTAGTCCTCATTAGTCCAGTTTACCAAATATCTTTACCTGTTGAACTGTCCTATGGATAATTTATTAAAAATCCTGTTCCAATTAAAAAAAAAAAAAGAAAAATAGGGACTAATTTTACTACTCACAGCCCCATTTTAACTGAATTGGTTTTTTGGACAGAATGCTCTTTTCTACCATTACTTCACTGCATAGCAGGACTACTGCCATCATGTAAATATTTAAAGGTGAGATTTGGGGATTTTCTCCCTAATGTTGCAATTAGATTACAAAATACTCAGGCAGATTGGCTACACAGAAATGGCTGCATTACCAGATACAGCATTTTTATACAAATGTTCTATTTCTTTCTCATTAAATTAATTGATTTATAGTTTGGGGGGGTTTAGTTTTGTGTTTTTAAATCACCAAGTGATTATTATAACTGCCTGTGAAGACAAATTACTGAACTATTTTTTTTTAATATCATATCATTTTTACCTATATCTATATATATCTATATAATCCTGTGTTTGAAAGAAAAATATTTTTTTCGGATCCATGTAGTAATTGGTAAATTCTCTTAAGCATCAGATGTCATTATCCTCATCTGAAACCATTTAAGAGTATAGAAAATATAGCTTTACACCAAATAAATGCTTATGTTTTCAAAAACAACCCTTAAATTTGGAAATATCTAACATCACAGATATTTCAGTATGATTTGAAAATATAAAAGAAATTCTCACTGAATATTAAATATGGGCATTGCTCCAGGAATCTTAATGTTTCCTACATTTCTTCCCACAAAAAGAGCCATATGTCAATAGCTCAATCTGACTGCAGAGTCCTTCCTCTTCCTTGCAGCTTTGGACTCTGGTATCCTTGCAGCACAGCTATCTATTTTAAAGTTGAAAGGAAAAACATAACTGGAGTTTGTAAAATGGCATCCACCTTTAGAAAATAAAGACTGCAAAAGAGTATGGTGGGTTGGGTTGACCTTTGATGGATGCCAGGTGCCCATTGAAGCATCCAATGCATCCACCAATGTGGCTTCCTCACAACCTGCAGTCTTTGAAAAGAGTTTTAAAAAAAGACAGGGCAAGTGTAATTATTTGAAGTTGGAACATTTCAGTTGTGTGGAGGAGTTTATCTACTTCTTAACAATAGAAGGATACTAGAGAAAGTGGCGCAGGTGGCCACTCACATTGTGCTACTAGATTATTTATCTTTTATTGTAAGCAAATTTAGATATGTCCCTCAAAATCATTATATTATATCCTTTCTGATGACTGGTAAGTATATGCTGTACCCTTTCCTCCAGCATCTAAAGCAGGGACTTTCTATTTGTTACCTGGCCAGTCATCGCCACAAAAAACCCCCAAAGCCAAAAACAAGCAGACAAAACCCCACAAGAAAGAAAACAAGACAAAACCAATACAAATGCAACAAAAACCAAAACAACAACAACATCCCTCCTCTCTTCCATAACTTCTCCAAAAACTCAGAGAATGAGAGAATGAAATAGCTATAAATGTACGTCTTTCACATTTAGTTGTAAAAGATCATTTGATTTAAAAGTTATTTAGAAGATCATAAAGATGTATTGATAGATTGGACCACTGGGACTCAACAATTACCAAGGCAGCTTGCTATGTGGAGTTTTGGACCCTCCCAGTACCAAAAAGACATTGACATATTGTAGAAACTTCAGCAGAAGTCATAAAGACAGTTGGAGGCTGGTGAGGATCATCACCAGCCTCACTTGCCCTGTGAGGAGAGGCTCATGGAGCAGGTCTTGTTCAGACTGGAAAAGATACAGCTTTGGGAGGGAATTGTAAACATGTCTGACAGTACAAGATAGTGCCAAACTCCCTCAGAGGTGTGTAGCAACTAGATAAGAAGCAAGAGTCACATATTGTACTGGAAATTTATAGTATTTAAGTGGATTTTTTTTTCACTCTGACAGTAATCAGGCACTGGGAGAGCTTACTGTAGAGGTTCTAAAATCCCATTCTACAACACTGAACTGGAAGAGACCTTGAACATCTTGTTCTGGGCTGGCACTGCTTCCAGGGAAGGACTGAACTTCACAATTTCTAAAGGTCTCTCCTGCCTAAGTTACTTGGTTTTTAATAGAATCCTTTGCAATCAGGAAATAGCTTAAAAAGAGCAGTTAAATGTAATTTAAAAAAAAAAATTTGATTTAGTTTTGCTGTCTCCAACTCTGCATTATTTAACACCCACAGAAGCACTTTCAAGTATCAGTGTTGACACTACAGTTATGAAGATAGTTGTATCTGCTTTTGTAACTGTTATGGCATTTGTGGATTTATAGAACATCTAGAAAAGTACATTATCTCTTTTTCTATGTAGGAAGATATGTGAGCTAAAATATAATTATATTTCTTTGAAAACCAAATCTAATTTATCCGGAAAAAAAGCACAAGTTTTTCAGCAACTTTTTTCATTCTGAGGTGCTTTTCTCCACCACTTAGTTCAACAGACATGCAATAAAAAATACGCAAGGGAAGAAGATTAAATCAGAGAGAAACTTGACCTATATTCCTGGAGGAATTTTAATATCCCTAATCTTTTAAGTGCTCCTCATCCAGAGACAGTATTCTTTCTTAAGTGATACTAGCGACAAAGTTAAATTTAATTATTCAAATTTTCACTTGCATTTTTTCATTTGAATTTTGAAAATTAATTTATGACTATTTTGTAAAAAACCCTCAAATCTCTGTTATTAATATTATACATTATATTTGTGCTCTCTATTGAGAGAAAAATCAAACATGAAAAAATTGTGGATAATTTTTTTTTCTCCTAAAGAAAATGCTTTACTACTTATTTACTTCCCTTCTTTCCACTGTTGAAGAAATTTATGATCATTCTTTTATTTCCATGCATTACAGTGTAAATACACTGAAAATATAAGCGATTAATAAAGTAAATATAGTTTTTCTAATAAAATATAAATAAATATTTTAAAGATGAGGTAGCTAAAGATTTAGAAGCTTTAATTCAAAGTCTAAAAGAATAGTATAGCAGTTGCACCTGAAATTATGGTGCAACTAAGTAGAACATCCTATTCCTTTACATCTTTCATTTTCTCAATGTTCCAGGATTTTTCAGGGTTTTTTTTATGTTCTGTATAATAAACATTTTGATTTAAGATAGTCAGTGGTGTGATTCTTAGAATGGTCCTGTTCAGGGCCAGGAGTTGGGGTTCAGTGACCCTTGTGGGTCCCTTCCAATTCACGATATTCTATGATTGTATGAATACTGCCAGTCTTGCTTTTTGCAAACAAGAATAGATCTGTTCCTATGGGTCAGGTGTGAACAGGTACTTCAGGATAAAATTGATTAAAAATTGTATTATTTCTTTCTCCTGTTTTCTGCAAAGTTTTATCTCAAATGTAAATACCTAAATAATGATCCCATGTGTGATTGGATGACCAAATACTATATCTCAATAAAATTTTAATTTTCAAGGAATTTAGGTAGGAGATCTTCCTTAATGGATCAGAAATGAAAAGCTCAAAATCAACTCAGCACAAATCACCCAAAAGCTCAGACCAAACCAGTTCGTGATTTTGAACTTAGTTATTATAAAAACTACAATTTAGGTAATGTTGACCAGAAAATTTCCAGATTTTTATCTCTTTTCAGGTATTCACGGATTCAAAACTTGTGTTTTATATGGAGCTGAATAGCTCTCTATGCCCTGCTAATCATATGGAATTCTCCACTGACTAATGAGAGCTTAGATAACTAGTTTTTTTGTGTAGACACCTTATTAGGCAAAATGGGTTCCACCTGTGAGCCTTTGCTTAGCAAATGCCTTTGTGAAGGTAGGAGTTTCATAAGTTCCTTATGTACTACCAGTGTAAAAGAATTTTTAAAAAAATTTTAAAAAAAAGAGAAAATAATTTAAAAACTTGGAAAATTTTGTCATAGCTGAAAGAAGGAATTCAAAGAATCTTTTGCACTGGCCTGTGCCCATTTGTTAGGTTTACCTAGTCTTGATTTTATGGATAGATTAAATTCTACTGTATCTTTCTCTCCTTTTTGTCTATAGTTAGATAAACATTTTAATTACATCTTTTTCAGGTCTTCTATCATTGTTCTTCATCTAAGTTTTTCTTTTTACCTTAGAATTTGGAAAAGAAATGCCTATCTTACAGTATACTCTGAAACGATATATATATCTAGGTTTAGCTCTTTCTTCTCTTCAGCATTTGATGTCAGCTTTACCCATGGCCAGGAAGTAGCCATACGACTTGATGGCAATCTTGTTGACCTTAAACCTACATATCACTGTTAATTGATCAAAAAAATTGAAAAAAAAAGAAGAAACAGGAATCTGAGTCTGACTATGCAGTAAATAAATGAATGTGATGGAGTTGTTGCACAGCTGATTAATTCTTTCTTTGCCTGCTTATAGGGGTTTCTATTCATAGATCCAATATTGATTTTTCTGGCACAATTTTCTAAATAATAGTTGCTTCACTTTTATTTAACTCTCAGAACTTATTTCTGTCATTTTCTTCCTCACATTTCTCTTCTGCTTGCTTATTCAAAAACATGCTCCCAGTTCTGACGTTTGGGTGTCAAGGTCCCCTCTTAATTGAGTCACTCCTTTTAAATGGATAGAATGTCACCTCTTTTATGCTGTTGGTGTTTTGGTGAGATGTCTAAAGAAAGGGTTTATGCATTAAAGCACACTATGTTGGGAGAGTTTAATTTCTTAAATAAAAGGGAAATATCGTCCATTAACAGTAAAGTCTTACTGAGCTGGGAGACTAATTGAAAGTTTCTGTTAGGAAATGTAATGTGTCCCTTGCAGCAGAGATACAATTAATACACAAATATTTCTCTTGCTCCTAAAAAAATATTTTAGTACAACACCAGTCGCTCTATCTTTAATTTACTTCTCATCAATTTCCTTTCATTCAGAGAAATGGATTAGATATCTTCTCTGTCACCTCTGGGTTTTGACCTACATAAGTCTTAAGGGAAACTCTTAAAATTTGGACTCGGACATCTACTAAGGTTGCTTTGGAATAGTGCCCAGGACAACTCATGACTGGGAATTCTGGGTGCAATAATAGTAGTAAATTTTTCTTCTATAAAATACCTTCTACCTGATACTCTCTTTGTTACATACTATTGCATTATCTGAGGCCATTGAATTCTATTTCATTAAATCCTTTGGTAGATTCTGGATTTGCTGATGTGGTCAAACAAAATCTTCTGTTGAATAGTCCTTCCAAATATATTTTGTTTACTGGTTTTGGGATGTTGTCCTCCCAGTGGGGCTTTTTTGGTTTGTCTTTTGTTTTTTTTTTGGTTGGGTTTTTTTTTTGTTTGTTTTGTTGTTTTTGTTGTTGTTGTTTTTCTTTTCCTCAGGGTTTTTAGAATAGAAAGGAAGAGGAGATGGGAGGTCTCTCTTCTGTTTCACCTTATGGTGCGACAACAGGGGAACTCCCTTAGTGAAGGTCTTCACATGTAACCAGCTGTTAATCTCTTTTACTTTGAACAAACCCCTACATTCTCTCCAACAATCTAACAGCAACTAATAATAAATTACTCTTTTTACAGTTTGCGTCACTTTGTGAAATTGTCCTAGAGATTCTTCATTGTAGCCTATCCTATCAGAGGCTGAGCCTCTCTTACATAGTGTTTGTGCTAAGAGAAACTTGCCATAACTCGTAATAAGACAAACATTTTGAACAGTACAAATGTCAAATACCAGTCTAGACATGATTCTGGAGAAAGTGTGGGGATTTCAGCTGTATCAAATGCTGAGCAGATATTCGTCTGGTTTTCATGAACTCATTCATCTATAAATACATATACCTATTTATTTTCAACTCATCTTTGGTTGGTACCCAAGGACAATACAAGAGGTAAGTGTATGATGTGAGATAGGAATCTTTGCTCTCCTCTTGTAGGTTTTGTCTGGCATTCAAACTCAGGCTCATTGAAAGAAAACCAAATAAATTCCCTGTTCAGAAGCTTGGAGCTGAGTAACTCAGAATATTTTCCTGTCAGTACTTCTGACTCTAGCTTGCAAAGTAATCATGGAACTGTCTTTACTCTTTGTCATTTGAAACTGTGCTTATATCATTTGAAATGCTAATATGCTTCAGTTTACTATTGCAAATGCAGTTTCAATATAAGAAGCAATGGGGAGAGACAAAGGGTAAAAAACTACTGTAGGTAACTTCAACTGGGGTATGTTGAGATCTGATAATCCGTTATCTAATCTCTTTTCTGCCACAGTTAAATACAATCTGGCAATAAAGGTCCCAAACATCTTTCTTTTACTGTTAGTTTGCTGTGGGATATGGAGTTGTTTTTATTTATTTTTGGAAGCACTTTTTTCACTCTGAGATTTATGGAACTACTAGTGATGGTTATGTTTGTGATTTAAATTTTGATATCCATACGGACAATCCTCTGAGGATCGTCATAAATGCATTTTTTCTTGAAAGAAACAATATAGATTAGATGTAGGTTCAGTGTATTTCAGATTCTTTTCCACTCATCTCCTTTTTATTTAACATTATTAATTCTTTCAACATGATGAGAACTAGGCATATCTTTTAAGTAATTTGATTATTTTATGCTGGAAACAGTCTTATTCATTACTAGTACTTTAAAACTCCTTCTTGAACTTAGCATAGAGAGGTTAAATCCTTGCTTCATTAATATTTAAGGCAGACTAAATGGAAAGAAATGCTTATGAAGTCCAGACATCTTTGTCACTGATATAATAGTACAGAGAGACAATTTTCTTCATAAGAACAGGAAGATAGTTCTGTCTGTTCCATGTTGGATCATTTATCTCTGTTACACTGATGAATTCATTTTAGTGACAATGCTTTGCCTGAATAATGAAAAGCTGTATAAGATAGCCTGATGGTCAAGATGGAATACTTAAATTTTCTCCAATTACAGGAAAGCTTATTTTTAAGATTCACTGTTCAGGTAATTAATCTCATTTTTCTTTCTGTTTCTTTCTTTTTCTCTGTACATTCTGTCTCTTTCACCATGATCCTAGAGAATCCATTATCATAACGTTTATAGACCAGAGTTTACTATTTTGTTAAATGAGCTGTCCTCACCCTCATCAACTAGTATTTTTACGTATGTTGTCAGAAATCCTTGAAAAATTGGTATTTTGCTATAGCTTTGGTATACATTATATTGTCAGTGCTGTCAAGTTTATCAGAACACTATAGAATAGAATTTGATGACTTTTTTTTTTCCCTGAAGTTAGCACTTCAGCAGAAGTGCTAACCATTTGATTTAACGGGATGATAAATAGATTTATATAGTCAATGAGTGTTTAATTCTAGAAGACACAATTGGGTTATCTAATTTGACTTGCTGATTAACATAAACTGTAGAATTGGATACTTTTAGGCCTGTATCTGACACATGATTTATATATAACTGAAGCATTTCCAAAGAAAGAGATCTATTCATAAGTTAAAGGTTTCAAGAGATTGGCCATAACTCGAGTAAATGCTAAATTAGCAGCCCAATTAAAAGCTTGCTTCTAAGTGAATTTGTCTGACTTTTACTTTGTTATGTTTTTCTCTCATGGACTTCAGACCTTCCAGTACTCAGATTAGTGCCACTGTGAAGGTATTGAGTACTGCATTATTTTTCCACGTACCAAATTATTTGAATCATTAAAATTGAAGACATAGAATTAAGCAGACCAGATAATGATACTAAGATAAAAATTAACAAATTATCCCACCTCTCTATTTCTATCAATTTTCTGCTTGTGGGAAGTTTTTTCATAGTAAAAAATAAAGTTTTATTTGATAGTTTTAAAGTCCATTGTGTGCTTAGTGGTACAAAAGTTTTACTTTATAAGCCTTCTAGCATTTTTCTGTGTAGATTTGCATAGTCTTAGCCTGCTCAATAGTGACAGTGAGAGACTGCTTTTCTTGATGCTGTACTTCTCCTCCCTAGAACTAAATTTTCCATAATTTTAATTAAAATAATTCATCAATCTATACAAAAATCTGTTAATGTATATAAAGGGGACATCCATAACTGAAGAGTTGCAAATGAAAGCTATTTGCAGACAGAGTAAGAAGATGGAAAGAAGGGTGATTTACAGATGTTTATATTCTTTCTGCAGTGTCGATGCAATATGCCGCTAGTGGGATTGAAATGTCCAAACTGAAAGATTTTACAAATCTTAGAACAAATTGCAGTTAGCAGGAACTGCCTAACTAAATGAAATCATCCATAGAAAATCAGTGACATAGTTGTTTTTGGAAACAAATAAAAAATATATTCATTCAACCCAACCACCTTAAACTGAATGTACTTTGTATAGGATTATCACTATGTTTTTGGTTGTAAATTGAAGTATTTCTTCAAAATAAAATAAAACAACTTCTGAATTTATTTTAATACACACATGGAGATTATAAACCTCTGTTTACTTCAACCTGTTGATTTTTCCTTATCCCTGTGTCAAAATGTGTATTTAGTCCATATAGAATGTGAATTATTAAGAGAATGACATCCTGAAAAAAGATGGGCAAAACAACCTATTAAAACCTGAATTTGGGAAACTAGAGCTAAACCATGGCTCTCGCTCTAGGCTACTGCAGAGTACTCATGGGGTAAAAAGGATGATTTGGCCTCTCAGAGAGGCATATGCTCTGGCAAACATGACCCTGACGGTAATTTTGTGTTGAATCCTTCTGTTTTCATATAACTGGTGTTCTCTCTCACTGCTGACACTTACTGAGAAAGGAATTTGAACATATGATTGACTGTACACAACCTGCAGAGCAACCTTTAACCTAATTGACCAAGTAGTGACAGCTTGTGCTTGATAAGCTTTCTAGGGTACAACAGCCTCTAGGAAACTGAGCATCAGAAGCATTTTAGATAACATATCAACAAAATTCCATGTTTTCCCTGTTTAGGAAGATAAATGTCTTCCTGATATTTGTCAAACATCATTGCACGAAGATGAAATTTTCTCTTGTGGAATGCTTGCATAAATTGCATTGAATAGTAATTTTTTCTTAAGCAGTTAATAAAAGATTCAGACATACACCTAGAAAGCTGTCATTAAAGTTTCAATGTAGTTACAGACAAATGCTCAAAATTCTCTTCTAGCTTCCTCTTTCTTTCTCATCTCTGGGTAAAATCCGCTTATAGTCTGAGACTTTAAAAACTATTATTCCTCTTCTCCTTGAGCCTGATTTATTTAGACAAACTGGTTCTCCAGGAATTGTTTTTCTAGCATAGATTGTTTAAAAACCTATTTCACTAGATAATATAAAGTAATCTCTACACTTTTTCTAGTGTGTAAAATAGCCCTAAAATTGAAACTCATTAAGACCCCCTATCTTCAGCTTCCTGTTGCAGTGCGTTGTAATCACCAGGTTCATCTACCTCATCCTTGGAAGCCATCCTCTGAATTTCAAGACGTCAGCATCCACCCTCGGACTAGGTTGTAGCCATTTGTGTAAGTCACCTGTTTGTAACCTCAAATTTTGAGCAATCTCCTTTCTTCCACCATTCCTTTTTTGGGTTGCAGTCACGGTCTCTAGTACAATCTTATGTCTTTTTGGCAGCACTAAAATCTACATAGAAGGAAACCACGGTTTTATCTTGCCCAGGCATATCCTATGCAATTTTTATTTGCATAATTTGAATTAGTCTTATACATGAAATAAGTGTTATTACTACCATTCAGAAGTTGGTTTTAGCAACATTTGGACTGAAAATACTTTCAGACTGTCATCTTAGAGCTGAAAAAAGTATATTCTCAAAATATTAAGAACATAATAGAAGATTGAATGGAGTTTGATTTGCTGTGATAAATCACTTTCCTGTTTTTCTTACAGAAAATTGCTGGTGGTTTAAGCAATTTAGGAGAAAGCAAGATACATGATGACATAATGGTGGTTTTATACTTTTAGCTTTTAAAAATAGTTCAAGATTTTTCTTGCATGTTAAAATGCATACAAACCCAGTGATGTCTAAAACAAATCTTAGGAAAATATCTAGAGTGTAACTTGGGCAAGGACTAAAGGGAGGTGCAAAAAAAAAGCTTGAATGTTTTACCTTGTGAACAAGTGAACAACTGGTTCTGCTGCAAATCAATGTATATTGATTTTGATAAGGTTTGAGCGAGGTATCACTCATAAATAGCACTGTACCCTGATTCCTGAACTGGTCATGCCTTCATTCTCATTTGTATAAAGTCTACTGCTGTTTGCCATGAGCTTAATTTTCCTATTCATGTACCCTACAGCAAATAATCTCATTCCATTCTTCAGAGAGACAGACTGAGTACAGGATACTATGAATTTAAGCCTCAATATGCTCCTGTCTTTACCAGAAAGATATGGAGTGGTTTTTTTTTCTTGCTGCTGTTTTTGGGTTTTTTTCCTGGGTGCTTTTTCTTTAATTGCTTTCACGTTGGACCATCTTTCATCACCTCTGACATCACTGACAGGCATTTTGCTTGTCAGTCTCAACAAATTAAATACATTGTCTCTGTCTGCCAATGTGCATTTACAAAAGGTCAGTTTGGAAAGCGATATCAGTTCCTTAGATGTCCCTTCTACTATTGTCATCATAAAAACAACTATCCACTTATTGATATCTTCTGCTCAATAATCATATTTTAAAATAATTTTATGATATGCCTCATCAAGATGCTGCTTCATTTCTTACTGCATAATTTTGACAGAACTGCTTGGAAAATCAATGCCTCAGAGCTGTGTTTGGATTTACTGCTGAATCCAATTACAGTGTATTATCATAAAAAGCATCAAAGTGAAATTTATTGATGGTGCTTGTTTAGTGAACGTGCAACTGTTAACTCTAAATATAAATATTTTAATGGTGTGATTTCTCACCATAACAAAAGAGCAAAGAGAAATAAACTCTGTATTCTGGCACAACAAACAACTTACTTTTAGATATAAACAAAGACTTGAGAAGCACTGCCATTATACATAGGTCTACTCTTACCTGTCTACAATCACAGACAGAAGTACAAGTCTTAAAAATATTATCTTTTTTTTTTCTTTTCTTTCCTTTTTTCTGTTATTGGTGTTAACTAAAAAATAGACATTAAGTATATGTTATTATTTACACCACTGGAAAATTACTAGTTGATATTTATGGGTTCAAGAGCACTTGACGCAATGTATTTTGCCTGTCCAATGTCCCACATGAGACTGATATGTTTCTGCCTCAGCCGTCAACCTAATTGCTACTCCAAAGTAAAAACTGGCATAAAAGAAATAGTCATTTTATACATTAAGAAATTTGGCTAGTGAATATCTTTTAATCTACTTCTGAGGTGCCTCAGCAGTCTATGCTAGGCTATCTTTGATTTGGTGGATCTTTGCAAAATGACAAATAATCATCTGTTCATAAGGGTATGCAAAAAGAAACCTTGTAGAATTTCCATGTCATCTTTAGAGGGAATGAAGACTCTTGCACACATGGTGTCCTGGGTTGTAAAGCAAGACGTGACCAAAAGCATGTATTCTATCACCATCTTCATGAACTGTTGAAACCAGGTGGGGCAGTATTCCCTCTGGGTTATCTTCTGTTAATGGGCCCATCAGTGCCCTGCCCATGACTCACAGATAACGCACACCTGGACTATCTCCTGTTAATGGGCCCATCAGTGGCTTATCTCAGAATTCATCATCCCATTGTGAGACATTCGACGCAGAGGGAGGGACCAGGCAGTTCATCCTGGATATAAATTGGGATTTTGAAAACCATAGGCAGCCTTCTCTCACTGGATATCCAGAGGAAGAGTGCTACACATCTACCACTGAATCTTCCGAGGAAGACCAGACCTTTCTACAGGATCACTGCTCCAACAGAACCACATCCATAACTTCAGGAGAACTGCAGCCACCATCTATTGGACTGCCACTGCTGCCCTGACTGTCAGGACGTCAGGTTGTATCTGACTCTGTCAGTTTAAACCAGTCTTTTCTCCTGCTTTGTTTATATATACATATATATTAGTAAAGAACTGTTATTCCTGTTTCCTATATTTTTTTTTGCCTGAAAGCCCCTTGATTTCAAAACTATAATAATTTGGAGGGAAGGGGGTTGCATCTTCCATTCAAAAGGGAGACTCCTGCCTTCCTTAGCAGACACCTGTCTTTCAAACCAAGACACGTGGGCATTAGAACAACTTGAGACATTAGAAAATAAGAGCAAACAGGAAAGGGAAACAAAACAACAAAAATCAAATACAAAATTTAAATTGCAGAAAATGCTTCATCTCTTGTAGCACCTATATGAGGTATTTCTTTGTAGGAGTCTTATAACTAGTGGAGTATTTTTTAAAATTTCTCATTGGAAGAACAACAGTATATTGTACCATCCTTTCAAAGGAAAATTTAAAAGATATGAGTTTATTTTTAAAACACCATAAACAATTTATTCTGATTTATTATTACTCAAATTTCTTTTTAAACAAAATTAATTTGATATGTTATCAAAATAACAGAGTTTAAAAAATCCTTTGATGACTAGATTTTTTCTAAATTTTACTCAAATCTATGTTCATTTAAAAGTTTCTACATTTTATTTTCACTTGTTAAGACATTTTTTACTTTGCTGTTTTGTTTCTCAACTGCTGTACTTATTAGTTAGGGTAACTTTTCAAGATTCCTTGAACTTTTAATTTCTTTAGATGGAGATGGAAAATAAATTTCTACTCCAAAATCTTTTTAAATTGCCTGAAAAAATTAAAATTATATCTATACATATATAAAAAACAATAAATGGAACAGTGAGAATAGATTGTTTAAAGCAAAAAACAGGATGTGATTATATGCTCTTAAAAATAGGCATGAAGTTGGATTGTTTCTAGCCCTGAAATTAAATTTTTTCTTTAAGAATCACTTTTTTTACTCCAAAAATGGAGAGTTCCTCAAAGCATTGAGGAAGAGCAATGACGACATTCAAGGTTTAGGGTTATAAATCTCCTGCTGAACAGAGCAGTCCACAAATAAGACTATTTTTCTGGTTTAAAGTTTCCAATTTAAAGGTCCAAATTAGCATAAAAGTGGTAATTTTGCATTTTACAATATTTTTTGAATAATTTATAGTAGTAATGTTTACCTACTTGGACCAAGTTACCAGGAATTCCTGAATTCAAACATAGCTTGCCCACTGTCTTGATATGGCCATTAAAATGAAAAACTAAACCTTCCCTTACGTGCAAGACCTTTAACTCACCACATGTTGTTTCTCCTAGGAGAATGTATTGATTAAGGAAAAAAAAGCCAAATATTGAAAATCAGGAATGGGATACTGCTTCTAAATTAAAATAATATATGACTACTGATGGTACATTGTTACTTCTTTCGCAAAATCAGCATTCAGAGTATTTGAACATGTGACTTAAATGGCAGTGACTTCAAAAACTTCTAAATGTCTCAAACACGAATAATTGGATTCCTCAATGTACTTTCTGCTTTCTGTTGGAGTTTACATCCTCATCCATAACAAATAAACAAAACTTTTTTTCAGTCATCTGCTGAGATTTAGCAAATTAAAGCAATACCCACCAAGCAGCATTTATTCCTAGAGAACGATTGCACAACACAAACATTACTACTTCCTTTGCAGTGCAACACTACAATAACCAGTCAATGCTCATCAAAAACTCTTATCCTCCTCTTAGTTCCGCAAAACCTAATAATAAATCTCAGTCCCGGCATCAGCAAAAACTAATTCTTAGCGGTATTTAATGGCGGATGGGATCTGATAATTCACACAAATTCTAATAAAAAGTACCAAAGTAAAAGAGGTCCAAAGTTACACAAGTGTGGCAGCTCAAATTTTGAATAATGGCCACTGAGAACACTCACCGCCTTTGCAAAAGGCTCTGGTTTTATTTTCACACCAATGAAAGCAGATGAAGCTACTTTAATTTTAAAGAACTGTAGTCCATGACCTTTCTCTCATGCTTTTTTCTCTCCAAAGTTCATCTATTTATAGATCGTTCTAGTGATTAGAAAAAATAATATGTGTACAGTTGCAAGCTGTGATAAGTATCATTAAAGTATTCCCATGTGGAGGGAAAGACAGAAAGTGCAGCAGAAGATTCCAAGGGCAAAATTTTATAAGAATTAATCATTCAAAGGAGAAATTAGGTATCATATAGGAAGGGCTGGATAACAATTAAAAATGTGGTAATAAATTAAACATTATAAAATGAAGGAAGATGCATTTAGGGAATAAAAAAAATTAACTGACAGCTTGGACTGCTGTGTTCAAACACAGGTGGCTCTTAGACAGTTTCAATACTCAGTACAATAAATGAGATGAGTCTTTGGGGCATAATATTTAACCTAACTAATGTTTAAGAAAAATTTCAAGAAGGAAGGAGTTATTTCTACAGATCTTGTCACTTCAAAGGTCAGAACATCTCTGCAAATCCACCAAACTATTCTACTAGAAATTTTGTGAAGATGCCATATTTCTGTACTAAGGAACATTGTCATTTTGTAAAAGCTTAGAAGGACTGAGAATAGTAACCAAGGAGTAAGTTCTGATAACTGTAAGGCCCAATCGTAGCCTGTCTGTGAAAAAGGAAATTGTGGGTCAATGTTCTACCACTGGAAGTATTACTACAGAGAAAATTATGAAGTCATGTCAATAAGTTCAGTGAGATCTCATCTTCCAGGAAGATTGCAATTCTACATCTGCAGAGGCTGATTTGGAAGATGTATCAATGGTAGATTTTTTATCATTTCAGTTAAATACTTTTTCTCACAATATTTTCAAACTGAATATACAATAGGAAAATTTCCAATTCATGCATATTTTGAAATTGATGGAAAACCAGAAACAAGTTTAATGATATAAATTTTATACCAGTCTATGTATATAAGAATTTGCTAATTAAATTTTATGTATTGATAAGATAAAAAAATGGGGTTTTATTACTTCATCACAAAACCCCAAAGTATACTTCATAGTATACTGCACTTTATTCAGTCCACTAGACTGTAATATAGGTACCATACAGCATACTTTAAAACATAAAGCAAATTTATTGTAAAGGTGCAGAAGTAAGACTTTCTCATTCCGTGATGTTTGCCAGAACTAAAGGGGAGGTGTGGTGGTGTGATGAACAAACTGCCTCTGCACGAGCCACTTCAAGAATAGCAAAAATGTGCCCATAATGATCTTTGTCTCTGTTCTGATGTGGAGGAAAATGTTTGTTAGTCAAACTGCATGTGATAGTACAGGGAAAAGGCAAAAAAAGGTACTTATATTTTGCCCAATATTGGTGAAAGGAAAGTATCAAAAAGCTACTCATTCAAATACTTCTCATTAAGAAAAACATAGAAATGTTTGCAAAAATATTTGCCATCATGATTTACTGCACATATCCTTAGGTTTGTGTGTAGCTATAGGATACATCTTTGAAAATATATTCTTGAATATATTTATTTTTATGCACAAATTTTCTGAATTGTAAAGTGTCTGTTCTTAAACAGGAACAACAAGATATTGCTAGAAACGTCTAGTAAAATCTTTTGCCACACTACTTGTTAGAATGCGACTCTTAAAACCTTTTGACTCTGTCTATCTTGTCACTAGCTATAGTTACGTTCTGTATTTTTTAATATGCAGAGACAATATAAAATAAAATATAATTTTAACTGTTGCACATTCTAAGCATCCCCTTTATTACTTTGCATGATCTAAAGATTGAAATACAAAGCATTACTGAATTTTTCAGGCAGAGTAAGGTAGGAGACCAGAGAGGAACAAGAATCTCCCATATAAGGATAGGTACACCCCTTGGGTTCCATCTGTTTTTAGCACATAGAATAGAGCTAAAGATTCCTTGCATTATGAGAAACCTGTGCTCCAGAAATTTGTGTCTTTAGCATTTTAGCCAAAGAACACCACTGGATGTTGACTGGAATTTTTCACTATACACCAGTAGCAATCCAGGTACCCAAAAAACTATGATTGTGACTGATTTCACAAGAGTCTAAATGATAATTCTGATAAATTCAGGGGTGCCTTAATAATGTCCAGAACACATGATGAAGTGAGCTTTAGAGCCCATTTTTTTTTTGGCTGGCCAGCCTTCGCGTACGAAGATCCGGGGAAGGTCTCTTTTCCTTTCAGACCTTCCAGCCTGCACACTGGATTTTTTAGGTGAGACACAGGGCGCGCAGATCTGAGCCCACCCTTTAATCCCAAGGTTCAATCTGCCGGGCCAAAGCGATTCTGGACAGTGGCAGCTGAGGTCCTCCTCAGGACGTAGGCAGATTGCCCCCTTGCAGGGCTAACGAGCTCTGCCTGCCCGGGGAGCAGCCTGGCCGGGATCGAACCCGGGCCCCAAGCAATTGCTATGCCTGGATGCTAACCACTACACCACCAGGGCTCCCAGAGCCCATCTTATCTAAGTTAAAATGATCAAGACAAACATCTTCCGGTGGCTTGTACATTAGTGTTGTTCAGGACATTATGGTAACAAAGTTTCAGGGAGTAAATATTGAGCTTGAAACATAGATGAATTGTGCTACTCCAATAACAAATATATTTCCCACTCATCTTTGCTGAAGCAATTTCAGAACTGAACATGCCAATCAGAAACTCCACAGAGTAGAAGTGAGAAGATGCCATATCGTTCTGTCTCAAACGACCTTTTTCTGAGACATGATCAGATGCCACACCTGAGAATTGCCTCTCAACAAGGACACCAGTTTCAAAAATGTTTTTGCGTGACTTAATATTTGCTTCATTCAGTAGCTTATTAAGACTATGTCTGGCAGGGATTTTTTGCAAATCAAATACCACAGGAGTGTTTCAATGAGCAACTTTTCCATCTCTGGAAGTATTTAAGGATGAGTTGGGTGCGGCTTTCCACAACCTGGTCTAGTGAGAGATGAACCATGGCAGGGGTTTGGAACTCAGTTAAGGTTTCTTCCAACCCAAACCTACATGGTTCTATGATCCTATGTTCTATAAACTTGAGTTCAGTGAAAAAAAAAAAAGGGAAAAATCTACATATTCTCTGAGACTTTTTTCTTTAATTTGATAAATCTATGAATAGAACCACTTTAATTTAGCTTGAACTATACAAAAGAACTGATGCATTGACAGTGAAAGAGTTAAAAGATATTCTGAAAACAATGGCTAATGAAGAATACTCCAAGATACACCAAAAAAGGACTTAAATGGTTAACTGTTTGACATCATTCTCAGTTCTAAAAGCTTGGTTTATTTTAATTTAATCCCACAATACTTTGTGCATAATACTATATTTCTATTATTTATTTATTGGGGCTATTAATTTATTTTATTTATTTTTTTATTAAGAAACTTAATAGATATTA
Organism: Vireo altiloquus; assembly: GCA_013396875.1. Classification (NCBI taxonomy): domain Eukaryota; kingdom Metazoa; phylum Chordata; class Aves; order Passeriformes; family Vireonidae; genus Vireo; species Vireo altiloquus. The sequence continues at coordinate 28,561 of VZRF01015388.1, read as the reverse complement.
AAGTTGATAGTTTCTTTAAAAGCAAAAGCTGCATATTTAAAGGAGTCTTTACTTGTTAAAAATGTATATAAGTCTCACTTGAACATACCTTCAAACACACCTGGTTAGCAACACATTAAAATAAATAAACTGACAGTCTTGTAAAGTATGCCAAAAAAATCTGCCAATAAAATATTAAATTAACTAGGAATCTTACTCCAACTCTTTGCCTGTGCAGACCCAAGAGGTTCTTGGTTGCTCCTCCAATTTATTCCTGGTTCTTTTGACATGCATATTGTTAGGAAATCTTGGTATGTATAAATAAATAAATAAAAGGATTTATGCTGCAATATTTATGACAGAACAAAAAACTTCCTCAGTACCTAAGCCACCAGTTAAATTATTTTAAATAGTGCTATCTTGACACATTTGAGAAGCTTTAGAATGGAAATACATCAAATCACTCAGGGTATGCGTAGCTAGGTCGAAGACCAAAGTTCTGGGCTAACAAAGTGTCATCATCAGTTTTTAACCCAAGGTCTGTTTATGTCTCGGCTGGTCTGTGTTTAAACAGAGGAATTACAAGCATGTTGCAAACCATTGCTGCTATTGTCAGTACTGTAAAAAGAGCTGCCAAATATTTCAGTACTCTTGCACAGTAATTGGTATCCAACTGTCATTTTTCACCTAATGGGGCTGAATAAACTCTTGATGTCATTCAAATGATGAGCTTTGATGATGGAGACAGCTATATGGGCAAACAATAATGTGGAATGAAACTGAAATGAAGGAAGGTGATGTAAGTAACAAAATTTTCTACTAACCTTTGATTGTAAAACTTTAATTTTCAATTCCATCTCAAGGCCATAGGAAGCTAATTTTCAGAGTTAGCTACCTACCATTATTTTAAAGCTCCACAAATGCCATGATTTTACACAACTTGAGTGATGTTTCAACAGTTTTTTGAAGCGATATATATTGTTGTAGTTGAGAAATGCTATTCCCCAGATTAGTGTTCCCACTGGAACACTCCAAACCATGTTCTGCTTGCTCACTCCTCACTCCTCCTCCCTTGGTGAAGGGCTGGAGAGGGGAACTGGAGGCACAAAATGTAAAAATCATGGATTGAGATAACAACAATTTACTGGAAACAGCAATGAGATGAGAAAATGAACAGTAACAGCAGAAATATTACTAATAAAGTGTATGAGAAACAAACACTTCACATGTGTGTGCTCACCTCCAGCAATACCCCACTGCACATCACAACACCTGGAAGAGCAAAATGATGTGAGTTGGTATAGAACGACCTCTGGGTCCTAGCCATGCCCCCTCCTGGCTGCTGCAAAAGTTAGCCCTGTCCTGGCCAGAACACACAAGAATACTGGAAAGAATTAGCTAGCAGATATCCAAGCGTAAGTGGGAAGCAGAGGAATGGGAAGTACTACTTATGAGTGGGAATGAAAAGCAAAACAAATCACTGAAACAGCAGTGATTAGGTTAGGTTAGTATATTCCAGTTGTGAAGTTAAGAGCTTTGCACAAGTTTGCCATGTCTGGCATGTTCCTCACTATCAAGAAGCAGAAGGTTTCGAAATCCATCATGACTGACTCAAGTCCTGGATTCTGAGCAGGGTATACAACTCTAACAAGATGAGACTCATTATGGGAACTGCTTCCTTGGACACGTTTATATTGCACCTTCCTATTTCTTTGCTTAAATGAATGAAAAAGCCTGAAAGTAGAGTATACATGCTGCAAGCTAACTATGAAGTATGTATAAATGATTGAAGAGGAACAGGTATTCATGTTAAACCTTTTATCGGATAAAATATATTTTCTACTTAAATGTCAATTTTTCACATTACTTTTTGTTCTTTTGAACTATGGCAGGTAGGTCAAAAGATGATAATCCTGTGATAAAATCCATATTTATTTATTTATATTACACTAAAAAAAATACTTGTAAAATATCTTAGATGTCTTGGATGCTTTAGCTTCATATGTTGGTTGTAAAGCCTGTATGTTAAAATACATTGATGGATAGAGAAGTATCTGGACTCTGAAAACTGAAAGCATACATGTCAACAGACCATCATGAATATGAAACTTTGTGCTTATCATGGTTTAACCCCAGCCATCAACTAAGCACCATGTTGACTTGCTGACTCCCTCAATAAAGGGATGGAGGAGAGAATCAGAAGGGCAAAAAGTGAGAAAACTCACGGGTTTAATAGGGAAAGCAAGAGCCACACTTGCAAGCAAAACAAGACAAGGACTTAATTCACTGCCTCCAATCGACAGACAAGTGTTCAGCCATCACCAGTAAAGCAGGGTTCCATCAGTTGAAACAGTCTTGTAAAGAAAAACACCATCACTCCATGCATACCTCCTTCCTTCTTCTTCCCCCAGCTTTATGTACTGAATATGATACCATATAATGTGGAATTGGAGGTGAATAATACGCTGGGGTAGAGTTAATTTTCTTCCCAGTAGCTGCTACGGGCTGTGTTTTGGATTTGTGCTGAAAGCAGGATTGACAATATAGAGATGTGTTTGTTATTGCTGAGCAGGGCTTACACAGAGCCAAGGCCTTCCCTGCTTCTCCTACTGCCACGCCCGTAAGGAGTCTGGGGGTGCACAAGGAGCTGGGAGGGAGCACAGCCACAACAGTGGCCAAAGGGATATCCCATAACACATGGTGTCATGCTTACTTTGTGAAACTGGGGGAAGCAGGAAACAGAAGACATTTGGAATGAGGGCTTTGTCTTCCAAAAAACTGTTATGTATGATGAAACCCTGTTTTCCTGGAGATGGTTGAACACTTGCCTGCACATGAGAAGCAGTGAATGAATTCCTTGCTTTGTTTTGTTTGTGTGCACAGCTTTTACCTATTAAAATGGCTTTATCTCAACCCACGAGTTTTCTCATTTTTACTCTTCCAAGTCTCTCCCCATCCTGCTGATGGGGGAATGAGTGAGCAGTTACATGGTACTTATTTACCAGCTGAGATTAAATCACGACAGCGCCTAAATGAAAAGCTAGGATTTTTTCTATTTTATTTTGTATTACTATTATATCCTTTATGTATACTGCCTGCATGGATGTCCTCTGAGGATGCATAAAGGCATGCACAACCACACAGTAACAGATGCCCTAGGTATTAAATCACCGCTGTCTAATTTGACAAGAGCTTACAAGCCAAAATAGGGCTGCAAGCAGAATGCAGAACATTAAGTGATATACATTTTTTTATTAGCCCGAATTTATATGTCCAGAAACTCAAATATTTTTGGCCACACTGACAGTGAGATTCAAAACCAATAATATACAGAGAAGGTGGAAGGGCAGCAGAGACGAACATGAGGGCCTCACCAGAGCCTGCCCATCCATATTTTGGTTCTTTTCTGTTTTAATTGCTTCTTGAAATGTTACCTGGTTCCCTACAACATTGCTCTCACTGATAAAGAATTAATGAAAAGAGCATAATCCCTGACTGAGGACAGGTTAATACAATACAATTTTCTTAGGGCTGCAGTCCAATTAATTATATTCTATTATAATCCTAATCTTGCAATGAATCATTTACTGTGGTAGTTATGTAAAATCAAGTTCTCTACAAGATCAAGGACATAAATTTTAAAACCACATTAATACACTTAAAATATAGGAAATCTGTTTTATTTTAGTCTGTACTTTGTGCAATGAAACAAAACTACTTCCTAGAGAGAAAGAGATTGTTTTTAAGTGAGTATCATCAAATTGATAATTTATCTTTTCATATAGTCTCACCAACCTTGCCTTTCTGAATTAAGTTGTTTGGACAATTTTTACTGTGAACAAAAACATTTTACAAGTATGGGTGGGGCAACCCTGGATGTACAGACAGACTGGGGAATGAGATGCTGGAAAGCAGCACCAAGTAAAGGCACCTGGGGGTCCTGGTCGATGGCAAGTTAAACACAAGTCAGCAGTGCCCTGGCAGCCAGGAGGGCCAACCCTGTCCTGAGGGCATCAGGCACAGCATCGCCAGCCAGGCAAGGGAGGGATTGTCCTGCTCTGCTCTGCTCTGGGGCAGCCTCACCTCCAGTGCTGGGGCAGTTTTGGGTGTCACAATGTGAGAAAGATATTAAACTGTTAGCAAGTGTCCAAAGAAGGGGGACAAAGATGGTGAAGCGCCTTGAGGGGAAGCTGTGTGAGGAGCAGCTGAGGTTGCCTGGTCTGTTCAACCTGAAAAGAAGGGAGATATTGCAGTCTACAATTTCCTTGTGAGGGAAAGAGGAGGGGCAGGCACTGATCTCTTCTCTGTGGTGACAGTGACAGGACGTGAGGGAAAGGCCTGAAGTTGTGTTAGGGGAGGTTTAGGTTGGATGTCAGGAAAAAGGTTTTTCACTCAGAGGGTGGCTGGGCACTGGAAGAGGCTCCCCAGGAAAGTGATCACAGCACTGAGACTGTCTGAGTTCAAGAAGTGTTTGGACAATGCTCTCAGGTACATGGTGTGACTCTTGGGGGTGGACTTGTGCAGGGCAGGGAATTGGACTTGAGGATTCTTGTGGGCTCCTTCCAACTCAGAATATTCTGTGACATGCCATTTTAAAGACCAAAACAGTTGCTTATAGACGAATACAGACACACAATAGATAATGAGGATCAACAGGTTAAGCATTAATAAATTCACTGTTCATGGCAGGACACCTAATAAGCCTCTGTTGTTCAGAGGCCCTCACCATGAAGATTAATAAGGGATGAGCACTGTTACTTATAGAATTATAGTGCTCCTTTTACTTTGCTAAGTTGCTATTTTTCACTTCCTTGTTTCTTCCCTAGGATTTTTTACCCTTTCATGTCAGTGTTTTCCCTCCTGAATCCTTGACCTACTAACTACCCAGTCTCAACAGTCTTCTCTCTGTCTGAGATTTTACCTTTCTTACCTTGAATGGCTTATGGCTTATGCACTTTCTCATGGCTCCTTCCTACTGTTTAGCAGTTTTCTCAGAAATCTAAGCCAAGGTTGCACATCTGTTCTCTATCAAAACCAGGCTTTGTATCAGAGCCAACTGAACCCCTGAGAGGAGGGTTATATACAGGTTACACCTACACTGGTTTATTTGACTGTGTCAGGGACCATCTCAAGGTACTGGAAGACAAAAAATTGTGTCATTAATTTGCTGCCACATTTAGCAATTTGGTCAGGAACAACTAGTATTCCCCATGTAGTGCCGGGGCATGCTTTGAGGGGTAATATTGCACAGCAACTCTTAACACCACATAGTTTTGACATGGTTTCCCAATAGTGGGGTGTGAGAGTTTAATAATTCAAGATCCAACACCAAAGAGAAAATACAAGCATGTATAATTTATTTGCCACTAGTGTTCCCAGGTAGCCAGGAAGGCCAATGGCCTGTATCAGGAATAATGTGGCCAGCAGGACCAGGGCAGTAATTCTTCCCCTGTACTCAGCACTGGTGAGGCTGCACTTTGAAAACTGTGTCTGGTTCTGGGCCCCTCAATTTAGGAAGGACATTGAGATGCTCAAACGCATCCAGAGGAGGGCAACTAGGCTGGTGAAGGGTCTGTAACACAAGTCCTATCAAGAGCAGTTGTGGGAGCTGGGGTTGTTTAGCCCAGAAAAAAGGAGGCTCAGGGGAGAACTTACCCCTCTCTACAATTGCCTGGAAGGAGGCTGTAGCCAGATGGGGGTTGGTCTCTTCTCCCAGGCAACCAGCGACAGGGCAAGAGGACACGGTCTTAAGCTGTACTAGGGGAAGTTTAGACTAGATATTTAAAAAAAAATTCTTTACAGGAAGAGTGGTTGGGCATTGAAACGGGCTGCGGGGCAAGTGGTGGAGTCACTACCCCGGAGGAGTTTAAAACAAGACAGGATGTTTTGGCATGGTTTAGAGGACAAGGTGCAGTTAGGTCATAGGTTGGACTTGATGATCTCCAAGGTCTTTTCCAGCTTAGCTGACTCTGTGATTCTGTGATTAATGCAGATTTAGCCTATCGTATCACCAATCTGACATCAGCAGCATTGCGAAAGAGGAAAGGGGGATACAAACTAAAATCAGAATTAATATATTATCCATTCTGTCAGGTACAGTAAATACACTTCTATTATAGTGAGACACTTTCAGGAGATTTGGGGAATGAGAATACTTGATTGTCCAAAATAACCACTCTCACAACAATTCAATAGCAAAATACACAAAGTTGTGAGAAAAAAGTCAGTTTGCCAAATGAGGACAAGTTTATTTTAAACCATTTTTTTCCCTGAACAAATATGCATGAACATGAATGCATGCACGCATGAAACTGAATATGTTTCAGTGAAGGTTGCTAACACATTCCTCCCAAAATAACTTCAAAGAATTAACATAATGAATGTGTAAATTGAAGCAGAAACATGTTACATTTTTGCTGCCCTACAAGCTGAAAGCAGCTTGGCTGATATGCTTTGAACTTTCAAAATATTCCTCTTTTGTAGTTTCAAACTAGGCAAAAGAATTTTCAGGACAGATATTATAGCTTTAAACAATAACAGATGTGCTGAAAAGTAGGCCATCAAGTGGAATATTGGTTGAATCTTTAACTAGTCCCATTCTTTCAAGTTCTGCAGATTCATTCCATAGTCTGTAGAAACATGCAAAATTTAAGTTTTTATGTAGGTTTGCTTAGCATTGACACAAAGCAAAATTGAAATATTCCTTTTGATTTGCAACGTATTTTACACAGCCCCTCTCCAGTCACCAGAATATTCTTCATTATTAACATTGGAAAAGTTGGAAAAGAAAGGAAAAGTCAAAAAAGAAAAGAAAAAGAAAAAAACTTGTTTTGTAACTATTCCATGTTTACTCAAAGGGAAACCAGGTAATGTATATCACAGTGTGGTTTACAGAGAAGGTAAGAGAAGTGAATTAAAGTCAAAGAGAGAAACTCCATATGCCACAGACTGTTGAACACCTGTTTTTCCCTAACACCCTGGAATCTAATAGGAGGACAATGTTAGACTTGTGGTAGGGGAGATGTTAAAACCACAAACTATGTATCATGAAAATTTTGTTTGTAAGGCTGGAACTGGCACATCCTATTATGAGACAAAAGAGCAGAAATGTTGAAGTTTCACAGCTCTATGATGCCTGGTTTCTTATTATTGTTATTGGTCTTATTGTTATTGCTGTTTTATGCATTTTCTTATTTTGCTTCCAGGCAGTTTTTCCACTGCTTTCTTTATTATGCTTTTGTACATAGCAATCAATGATCTTGTTTCCTTATCTAGCCCTACAGGAGACCTATGTTCTCTCACTCCATCTGCCATCAGCCTCTCAGGTAATAAATGAGAGAGATGATAAGCATTCTACTTTCCTCCCTCAGGTGCTCTGACTCACCCTCCTAGAAGTGCTTTTTGCTTCAGGGATCCTGGCTGCTAGTACTTTCCTCCTTTTTTCTCTCTCCTGCACCAATGAATAGCCAAAAAGCAGACCATGGGACCGTAACTGCTAGCCATCTGTTTTCTCCGCAAACTAGAAAAAGCATCAAAAAACTTGAAATAATTCACTCTCATTGTGAATTGATTTATTAAAAGAGCTATACCCAATGAACAAAGAAAGACAAAAAGGAGAGAATTAGAGAACAAGAGATAATTATTATTTATCACCAATGTTTTCCAGCCATAAAAGAATCAGAAAGCAGAAATGAAAACTAAGGTATTCAAGTTAATTCTCTATGAGTTTTCGAAACGTGTTCGATCATGGAAATTTTAGCATTATTTTACACACATATATGCATTCGTCTTTTAAAGGGTACAAAAGGGACTTATGAGATGTACTAGCAGAGGATTTTAATTTTTTGTTATGGATAGTTCACAGAGAGTTTTGCAATGTCATGAACAATAGAAAAAGAGAATTAGAAGGTGAATATTTTGCTCAAAAGATGTCAATGAAATACACATTGGTGGCTAACCTTCATGAGAGGCAATGTGTTCTTTTTCTTCATACCTCAGCCTCATCTGAGCCATTCATTTCGCTCCATTAGTAGCTAATTTTAGCTAAAGAACCTTCTCTGCACTCAAAACCAATTTCAAAATATTAAAACTTATCTGTCTGCAAAAAAGTTGAAAAATGGACCAAACAGGATTTTTTTAGGCCAAATTTTAAATTATGGTAATACTTTGAATCAGAATTATTAATAGAGAATTTAAATAGAAATTTCAAGCATATTTTCTAAAAAAATACAGTAGCTGTAGATGTGCTTTGTAATCTTAAAAATTTTCTCAAAGCAGAAAGTGGAACAAACGTGGAAGTGACTGTTGAAACACAGAAGGAGAACTAACTTCACCCTCAATACCATGCTGTAGACACTTTTTTTTGTAATGCACAAAGACCAACCTCAAATTCTCCAAGGAAGCCTGGAGGACTTTTTTGTTTTCAACATAAATAATTTTAATTTTAACATTTAGGACACTCCCTCAATTATATGTGAGCAGATGTTTACAATGGTTTCAACTGATTTGCCAGTGTCCTAGAGGGTTATAAAAGTACTTCAGAGGACAGCCTTAGTCTTTCACCACCCCTGCCCCCACACAGCTAACTTTATGCTTGCCAATAACCCAGAAAGTAGCTGGAAGCTGCAGTAGGAAAGAGCAGAAGGGGGTGAAAATTTTGAATAGGAATTGTGATGTTGGTGCTGGCTGGCTGATGAAAGAAGTCTCTCTTTCTTAAAAAAAAAAAAAAAAATTAAAACTGATTTCCTCATTACAATATCTAAAAGGAAGATAATTCCTTGAATCATTTATTGCTAGGTCTATCTAGGAACAATTTCAATGTTTTAATACTTTAAAATTTCAATGACATCTTGAAAGCAAATAAAGATGCAGAAATAAAATTCAGAAACTGTTAATAATATCTACTTGCTCTTGTTCAGTTTATACAAGCTAATCTGAGAAAATGACGGAGCAGCTTGAAAAATATTATAAATAATCCATAATATACAATTATTGAAGGAGATTAATAAAAAAAGGGCTTTGAATTGTTTACAGAAACCTGGTAATTCAAATTATTTATCAATACAGCATTTCTAAATCTGTAATTTTTTTACTTTTTTCATGTTATGCCAAGAAGAAAAGAAAGAGGTTGTTCTGTTGCTCATAGATTTTGAACCCTTTCAGATAACATTTGCAACAGAAAAAAATTAAAATTTAGCTGTAATTCATTTCATTATTTTTTGAGCATCATCCTTCTTTTCTGGCATTACTTCCAAAACACAGAAATAAACATGAAAAAAAAAAAAAAAAGAAAAAAATGTAACAACTGCAAATGTTTCAGTATTATATAATAAGATTTCAAGTAAGAATTACAAAAAAAAGCAAAAAAGGAAAAAATTTCATGCAATCAGCTAATGAGATGTGTTAGAAAGTAAAACAGATAGTGTCTTCGAATGATGGAAATTATATCAGTGATATTAGTGGACTAAATATCTTGGTCAAAACATTTTCAATGAAAAAATAAAGTTTCTGAGTAAAACTTGTTTAAATATGATGTCAAATTACTATGGTTATCATCAAGAAAACCAGTCACTTCAAAATTTGCTTCAGTTTTAGCTAAGCAAACAAATATTTTTGTCAACACTTGCCCCCTCCAATCTCTTGCTATGTTGAGAATATTTCGTGTTTGAACTTAAAAGTAAATTTGGTGTTTATTTCAGCAAAGAACCTGGAATATTTTTTTTGTTTGTTTGTTTTTTGTTTTGGTTTTTTTGGGTTTTTTTGGGTTTTTTGTTGTTGTTGTTCTTTCAACCTATAATCGTTACTTGTATTAGTATATCTTATTTACTGCAAATAAATATTATCCCACTGTCTCCAGATATCCACATAGGAAAAGCTGCTGTTCACAATGATAAAATTACAAACAGGTGTCTGGAAAATTTTCAAAGATCCTTTGGTTCTCAGCACATCTCAGGCCAAAGAAAGTTCATAAGTATGATATGGTTGTGTCTTTCAAAAGAATCTGCCCAGGTCTTTGAGAGGCAGGACTAAGAGTGACTAACAGCTACTTATGGAAGATTAAAGCAAGATATTGTTGGATGAGCATTAACCTCCAAAATTCTTCTTGTTATTTCATGGGGGGAAAAAAAGATGCTGATTTGTACCTTTGGCTGCCAGAGGAGCAACAGCCCAGTAATAGCTTATTATTTAGAGTGTGAGTCCCTCTTTGAGGTAATTCTGATGACATGAGGAAAAAAACACCAGAATACTGTGTCTCTCATCAGCAGGAAAAAAGCTGAATTACCTTTTCCAGTTTCTAGTTTTCCTTGATAATGAAAAGTTTAAACCAAGTATGTTCAAAAATGCCTTATACTGTGAAAGAAAACAATGCTGGTTTTGTTCATGGGTCATCACACAATTGTGTGATAGTACTTGAAATAAGAAGGATTTTATCTCCCATTCTTTTGAGGAAGTACTGAAAGTTAAGATGTACAGTTTTGTTAAAAATTACAAGAGAGACGTATAAAATATAGTACAGTAGAATGACCAGTAAAGCTGAACATGTTTGCTTGCTTTGATATAGTGGCCTGAAAATAAGCATTGCTGCTGTGTAACTAAATTGATCTTGTAATATTCCACACTCCAAAAGTTCTCTTTATTCTCATCTGCATTTTCCAAATTTCAGGATATCTCCAAATTTCCAAAAACATTGGTAATGTTTTTGGGGCACTATAAATACTTTCTCAAACATTTGAAGCTTATCAGTTTTGAATCATTTTCACTACCCAATGAATTTACCCATGTGCACAAATGTATACACACACATACAATCCTCCACATACTTTTCAACATAGTTTTACAATAATGGAGGGGACAATAAACTGAAAAGAAAAAAAAATTGCACAATTAGTATAATGATCTAAAATATTGATTTTGTGGCAACCAATACACTTGGTACTAATGACACGATCTTGAAAAAACTGCAGCTTGCAAAGAATGGATCTTTATGTAGAAATGAGAGAGTTTAACATTAACTTATCAAGTATTTAATTAAGTCAGAGATTGGTCAAAAAAAAAGTCTAAGGTCATAAGAAATTATTAGGACATTCAGTCTGTACAGTATATCACAAGTCACTATATTTTTCTTCATTAATTTTATACCAAACCCAGTAATTTTTCTGAAATTTATCTTTTTATGAGTAGCTTGCTTGCATCTGAAGTAATCAAGATATTTTAAATATCTTCCTATTTTCATAATTTTCAATTTTTCATGTGTGCGATTTAAGCCTTCAACCATCTTGTTTCCTTCATTCTAGTAGAACATTATCATTTAATTCTTTAATGCTTTCTCTGCTTATGAAATATTACATCAAAAGTCAGGGTCTTGATTAAAAACGTAGACCTATATGAGTGAAATAATAACAGAGCATGAATCTCCAGGTGTCTGGAAAATTTTAGCTTACCCATTCTGTTGTTTTTAACACAGTCTTTAGAGGGTTTTCAACTGAGCACAACTAATATTCTCTGATACAATGCCTGAGTATAGTCCAAGGATTTAAGGCATCAACAGGGGGATCAATTCTAGCACACAGTCTGCATGGAGCTACCCTATTTCTGAAGGAACAGCATAATTGTATGATTCATGCCTTGCTGAGTGATATGGATTATCAATAACCTCCCTGAAATGCACTTCTATGGGTGTGAAATCAGTTTGCAAAAATGAGGAGGAAATATTATAATTGGGTTTAAAACAGCTAGGAAAATGAATTGGAAATGTTTTTATCAAAAGAAAAGAATCACATTTATCAACTTAGTTGTGCTCAGCATAAAATGAGATATTGTGTGGTTAATTTCTACTCCATATGAAATATGATTTACAAGGATGTGTGCAAACTATAGCACTTAAGTCTTGCTGATGGCCCAGCTGGGCACCACTGTTTAGAAACCAAGAAACAATAATAACAGTAAAGAATTCAGGAGAGAGAATGCTTTTGAATGAAGTCATGTTTAACGTGTATATGACAAAAAGGGGCTCCAGATGTAGCATGCAGAAGAATTATACAGAAATTCAATGTAGCAAGTGTCAAAAAAAAAATAAAATGGGCATGACTACATGAAAATAATTTCTGGCAAAAAATGAAAGGGAGCAATTTAGCCACATAAATGCTAGCTCCAAACACAGTGCTAAATCTAAAAAGATTCCTACATCCACTCAATCTTGTTTTAAGCATCAGGATTAACTGTAGAGAATGAAAAAGTGCAGTAATAGAACTTAATGAAAATTCAGGAGTTCTCATCTCTCAGGGAGTCTTCCTTAGCTGCACAGTGATGCTACACAAAAACACATTGGAAACCTGAGGAAGTGAAAACAGAAATAAAATTAAATTTACTGAGTTTCAAAGACTGAAGGTTATGGTGCAGCTCAGTGGGGGGTTGTTTCCTGTACATGGTTGATAACAAAAGCCAGTTCAATTCTGCTTCAGCTACCTACTGTTTGTTAGCTGGAAGTAGTCCCTGAATTGTTGCTCCCAAAAAATTTCCACTGCAGAGGGAAAGTCCTCAATTTTTAAGTTAGCAGAGGTAAGTCTCTGATGGGGGATAGGAGGATGGAAAGACTACTGTCATAAAAGCAGAATCAATCTCTTTTATTTCTTTCTCAAAGTATGCAGAATATTTGTGATAAATATGTATGTGAAGACTCTAGAGAAAGTTCTCATCTCTCAGGGAGACTTCCCTAGTCACACAGTGATGCCACACAAAAACACATGGGAAAGCTGAGGCAGTGAAATGGACATAAAACTCTGAAGCTATGCAGGATATTGGGGATAAATATGTGTGTGAACACTCTAGAGAAAGTTCTCAGAAAATTAATCCTACAAAGTCAGCCATCTATGTGTGTGTTTTAATACAAAAAAGTTGCTAGGAACAAGGGAGCTTATCATAGTCATAAAATCATAGAAAAGTGTGGGTTGGAAGAGACCATCGAATATCATCTAGGGTTATCTTCCACTTAGATCACTATGACCAAAGTCCCATCCAACCTGACCTCGAACACTTCCAGGGATGGGGCATGCACAGCTTCTCTGGACAACCTCTTACAGTCTCTCACCATCCTCATCATAAAAACTTCTTTCTTATATCTAATCTAAACCTGTTCTCTTTCTAAGACCAATGCCCCTCATCCTATCACTGCAGGCTTTAGTTCAACCTTTATCTTTCCTACAAGGTGCCTTTAGGAACTGATATACCACAGTAAGGTCTTCAACGAATGCTCCAAAAGTGGATTACACCCCTCAGTGCTTAACACCGATTATGACCATGCTAGGTAATTTGCTTCACCGTCTTGACATGGCTTTTTCCTTGGTAACGGCAATTTTTTTTTTTTTTTTTTAAATCCTGAGCTCATGTTTCCAACTCTGTAAGTCAAAATTTCTCCAGTATTACATTAAATGTGCTTTCAAAAAAAGGATATTCACAAGCATGGTTATGTCAAAGTATCCAAAAAACACATGAAGAATGATAATGAGGAAAAAAATGTAGTCACTGAAGGAAAAATGGTGTCTTTGGTCCTGACTAGAATATTTTCACACACATCTCTACTCTTAAAATATGAACTTAACGGAAAATTTCAGACTTCATAAAAGGGCATATTTTTATGCTTTAATTTCAAGTCAAATGTTTTGCAAAGTCTAATGAGAATTTAATCTCTTTAATGTCAAACCAGGAATGGCAGATAAAGTAAATTTAAAGGATAAGGGCTTTCTAGGCTAAATGACCTTATCCTTTCCAAAAATTTTAAATTTCTTTATAAAATAGATTTTTTGTTTATATAATTTCAGCAAAAAACACACTGTAAAACCTCCCAAAATTGGAGGTTTTCCATGACATTTTTCATGACATTTCCATGAAAACAGCTGGCAGGTTTGGCAGTTAAATGACATCTGATGTAAACAGAAAAAAAATGTAGACCCCTACTACTAAATCATTTTTCTTCAATTTGAGTCTGTGAGACAGTCAAATGTCCAGCTTTAAGTTTCCTCTTATTGAACACGTTAACATGATTGAAAGTAAAGGAAATGTAAGTGTAGAACCTTTGAACAAAAATAAAACAGAAAATAAAATTTAATTCACTTAAAAAACATAAATATATGTATGTACAAATATATGTACGTTTCTATGTATGCATACACTTACATATGTGTTAAAGAAAATATCTTTCAGATATCTCCTTGATAATGTACCTCATCATTAGCTAATGGAATGTGGGAGATTTTCACTAAGATCTAAACATTCTCCCTCAATCTTCCACTAAATTCTAAAAATATATCAACTCCTACTCTTTATTATCTATCCAGATTGCATGTAGCTAACTCATTTGAAATAAACATGTGTATATAGAAATCTATATAAATAAAATCCAAAACAAAATGTAACTCCCCCCACCCAAACTCTTAGATGTTTGGGATTTTTTAAATGAATACATTTTATAAAGGATTGATCTACCTTGCATGTTGTTTTTTAAAAAAGAAATCTCTAAAAATAATAAGGACACATGCTGTTAATGACTTTGTACACTCAGTTCTTTATAAATTGTTCTTATAAATGTTTAGAAAGAAAAATTATCACAGATTGCTGAACACTTTTATCCATATTGTTTTCTTTTACAGATATCTTTGGTTAAAAATTAGGTCAATAGTCAATCTGTTAACAATTTTACAGCATGTTTTGAAATATTAAATATTCTTTGGACTAATTTCTTCTTTCTTATTTTAAATATTTACAAAATATTTTCTATTTCCCTTAAGAAAAACAGCAGTCAGTCTTGTGGCTTGATATGGTTAAGACACATAGAAGCAATGTGACTTTGAACTTTATTACAGTGATTGGGAAGAGCAGAGCAGAATATGAACTATGACACTCAATCTGAAGTTTCTATTTCCATCCCTGTTAATCGCAATGATTTGAAAGCTATTATTGGGTCATATTTTGGCCAAACTCTTCCAGAACCATATTTTAAAGTATCTTCATAAATGCTTTAGATTATCAAGAGAGCCAGGAAATGGAATTTTTGATATTGTGAAAAAATAGGTGTAATACATGGAGTTTGATGGCAATGTTACATTTCAAATTATATATCTGCACATATTCTACACATATCCTATAGCCATTAATAATCTCTCTGTAAAAGTAGAAACTCAATTCCATTTGCAAATATAATAATTCATTATCCTATAATTTCAGACCTAATCCAGTGTCATTTATAGGAATACATTGTTATTTCATTGACCCCTGAAAATTTGAATGAATATTGCGCCTTAGTTGATATTCTTATGAAAGTGATATAATTTCTTTTTAGCAAAATCTGCCCCTCAAAAGAAAAATTGAGTCCTTACAATCAGAAAAAAATCAGCTTCCTGGGTTTTATTTATGAGCATTTTGTCCCCTGACTTGTATTTTTTATAGTAACTAATTAACAGACGGATATCTTCTAAAAACTGAAGTTTCAAAACTCAATTTTCTATTACTGGTGGATAACAAACAAAAATGAAGCATGGTCACACTCCAAAGCCCAGAGACAAATAAGCAGCACATACTTTATTTTGTATGAGAGAATGACCTCGCTTAATCATCTCATTTGTTCCCTTTCATGTATTGTTTTTTTTCTTAAGTGAGATGGTAGACACTATTTCATGTACAGAAATATCATCATTATTCTTCCTTGTAGTCAATGCTTCTTCCTTTTCACACTTCTCATATACTTTGTGTACTAACCCAACTCCTCTCTGCCTCTTCCATGTGGGATCTCAGTAATGAAAAGTGTTTAAGAAGGAATAGACAATAAGCAAAGTTCAAAAGATTTCCTGGGTATGAATTTCAAATGGCCAATAACATCAGTTCTTAGAAAGTCAGCCTCCAGCCTTTTCTACTGAGACCTGTGTTACAGGTAGCTTGTCTGACTCTTGTCTGGACATGGTAGACGGTAGCAAACAGAAAACAAATGTTGAAAACTCGATGGAAGACTTTAGAGCTATTGAAAGGCCATATATATTCTCTCCCACATAGTTCTTTCTCAAATCATTCATAAATGTGTATCAACAACAACTGGTGTCCCTCAGGGATTTGTGTAACAATGGAACAACTGTTATTTAATAACTTCATTAATGACATCTATGAAGTGATCAAGTATACCCTTAGCAAATTTGCAATGACTCTATGCTGAGCGGTGCATTTGGCACAAAAGATGGGATACCATCCAGAAGGACCTGGACAAGCTCCAGAAGTGGGGCCATGGGAATCTCGTGAGGTTTAACACACCAAGTACATGGTGCTGCACCTGGGTCAGAGAAACCCTGGTATCAATATAGTCTGAGGGATGAGCAGATCCAGAGTAGCCCTGGCAAGAAATTGGGGGTGCTGGTGGATGAGAGGTTGGATGTGATCTGGCAATGTGCCTTTGCACCCCAGAAAACCAAACTCATCCTGGGCTGCATCCAAAGCAGCAGGGCCAGCAGGGCCAGGGAGGGGATTCTGGCCCTCTACTCTGCACTTGTGAGACCCCACCGCTCTGGGGTCCCCAGCACACAGACCTGTATCAGCAAATCCAGAGGAGGGCCAGCAAGACGGTTTAAGGGATGGAGCACCTCTCCTATGAGGAAAGGCTGAGAGAATTTTGGTTGTTCAGCTTGGAAAAGAGAAGACTTTGGAGTGACTAAATTGCAGCCTTTCAGTACTATAGGACAACCTAAAAAAAGATGGAGAGGGACTTTTTACAAGAGCGTGTAGTGACAGAACAAGGGGAAATGGCTTCAAACTGAAAGAGAGTAGGTTGTTTTATTTTTTAAGAAAAAATTATTTACTGTGATGGTAGTGAGGAACAGGTTACCCAGGGAAGCTGTGGATGTCCTGTCCTTGGAAGTGTTCAATGGCAGGTTGGATGGAGGTCCAAGGAAGCTGATGTAGTGGAAGGTGTCCCTGACCCCCTGATGGGGTGTTGAAACTAGATGATCTTTGAGGTCCCTTCCAACCCAGGCAATTCTATGATTCAGTGATTCTATTATTAGCTCCTATGGAGGAATTTTAAAAGAAAAATCTTTCTTTCTAGTCAATATTCGTCAAAATAAAGAAGATATGTTACTTTTAGCATAATGAAGTGATTCTTTTGCAGAATGCCAAGAGGTTTTTAATAACAAAACTAATGGAGGCAGTTGATTCAATTTCCTTTTTATTAAATCAGACTACTAGTCTCAGACTGAAATCTTATAAGTACAATTTTCTGAAGCTATAAGAAATTCTCTGTATACATTAGCAGAACTGCAAAATGGATATATTTCTATTCATCTATTTTTGCAGCTAATCCACCCTGTTCCACTAGTCCTTTAGGAAAAAATATTAAGAACAACAGCTGCATGATGCTGAGCTTCCACAGAATTAAGGTGAGGAAAAATGGAAGGACCCAAAAAAGCAGTAAGGAGAACATTGGCTCTGACCTTGTTCCTTCACTGGCAGAGAAAAATCCTGTAGATTTCCTGTGGGACCCTGTAACAATCCAGGATGTTTTCTCCTTTTATTCAGGTGGGTTTTTATGAGCAGAGTATTTACCATGCCTGGAAAACATATTTTCCATGGTCAGAAAATCAGTGTTTGGTCATGTTTTCCAATTGATACAGGCTCTTTTTTAATGATACTTTTTGATTTTCTCCCTGTGGAACTGAAATGAATTTAAATGTTTCTTTTGTATCAAAGATAAGGAACTGAAGTAAAAGTAAAAAGAAACTACTCACTGGGTATAAAATATTCCCATTTTTAAGAAAGTATTTGTTAGAGTACTTGGCCAAGACTAGATTAAGAACTGCATTTAAATTCTATCATGTTCACTAAAGCCTATAAACAATGATAGAGAATTATTAGACAGGAACTAGTGGGGTATATATTATATTTAATAGGCTAAAAATTTTCTGCTGAAAAATTACTGAATATTTGGCATTAAGGAAAGTTTTGCAGCAGTTCATATATTGCAGTGTTCTATGGGGCTTTGTAAAGCTACTTCAGAGAAAGTCATAGCGACCTCTTTTGCATAGGTCTAAATTCCTTGGAGCTAAGAAAACCAACATCATAAGACAGAAGTATTCTTTCTGCCCTCCATCCTTCCTATTCTTCTTGGAGTGATATGTTAAGTAATGCTTCACTTCCCCCAAACACTCTGTTGTTATGTTATTGAATTATAATAGCTAAGAACTTATTTTTCAAGCCTGAGTGCAACAAATATTTTTAAAATTTTCTTATTATATGGAAAGAAGAATCAAAATGAATAGTGTGCATGTGATAGTGGAAGGAAAAAAATCACCTTTGGATAGACTAGGTTAGTTGAGACTAAAGAATGAGAGATGAGCTAGTAAAATGGGGATATGAATGTTTGAGAATGCACACAACATTGCAGTTTCATTTTCATCTCTCTATTAGAACCAAAGATATTATGAAATACACTATTTATGTGAATTGGAATTTATTGCAAACTTTAGTTGAGGTTTTTAACTATATTTTCCTTCATGCTAATTTATTCCTAAATTTTAATCAATAATTTACTTATCAGGGCTTGAATTCCATTGAAGCATAGCCAATGCCAAAATTGCTTTCATTGTTTTAATTTGTGTTGAGTCTTTCCTCTCTCATTAAATGTTTATGGAATTTTTGCCTCATATTCCTACATAGAGATGTTCAGTTTCTGCAACTGTTTCTGGGTTTTACAATTTTATTTTCTTTATCTTAATATTTTACTGTGGCAAATTGCATTTTGTTTTGTTGTTTGGAGTTTTTTTCTAAGTAGCTCTGTCTTTCTGAATATTTTTGTGAAGAAATGTTCAGTAATTTCAAACTACTAGTAGAAGAATTTTTTTGTGCGCATGGATGTTTTCTGGGGAACTACTTATTTCAAGCTTAACATTAAAATGAGGTTTTTTATTAAAAGTAAATTCTCTGTTAACTCTCATAACACAAGATGATTTTTTCCCCCGTCAGATTTTATTTTTCTTTTAAATTATGTTGCTTTAATTTTTTCTCTCTTTCAGATTCTGTAATGGTCTTCCTTTTGTCGCCACTCAGTTGAACCTACTTTTATCTGATTTGTACTTCAATATATCATTGTATTACTTAGACTACAAGAATTTCTGTTTTGAATCTTTCTATAGTCCAATACCTGAACATGTAACATGGAAACATAGTGATAAAGGATGAAGAAAAGGCTCCTCTAGTTATTTTCTCCTTTGCCTCAGTCTTTAATAGTGAGAGCAGTTGTTCATCAGGTATTGACGCCACTGAGTTAGAAGAGAAGGACAGGGAGCAGAATAAATCCCCCATAATCCAATGGAAAATGGTCTGTGGCAGGCAGTTTGCCAAAGGCACCAAGTTGGGCAGGAGCATTGATCTTCTGGAGGGCAGGAAGGCTCTGCAGAGGGATCTGGACAGGCTGGATTGATGGGCCAAGGCCAACGATATGAGGTTCAACAAGACCAAGGTCCTGTACTTGGGTCACAACAAGGCCTTGCAGCACTACAGGCTGGGGACAGAGCAGCTGGACAGTTGCCCCATGGAAAAGGAGCTGGGAGTGTTGGTCGACAGCCACTGAACTTGAACTAGAGTGTGCCCAGGTGGCCAAGAAGGCCAATGGCATCCTGGCCTGTATCAGCTACAGCATGGCCAGCAGGACTGGGGAAGCTTTTGTCCCTCTGTACTTGGCACTGGTGAGGCTGCGCCTCAAATCCTGTGTTCAGTTCCAGCTCCCTCAATACCTGAAAGTCATTGAGGTGCTGGAGTGTGTTCAGAGACAGGAAACTAAGCTGGTGAAGGGTCTAGAGGGTAACTTCTGTGAGGAGTGGCTGAGGAACCTGGGGCCATTTAACCTGGAGAAGAGGCATCTCAGAGAAGACCTTATCACTGTCTCTCTACAGACAGCCTGAAAGGAGGTTGTAGTGAGCTGGGGGTCAGCCTCGTCTCCCAGGTAACAATCAACAGGACAAAAGATAATGTTTTCAAGTTGTATCAGAACTTTGGATATTGGGAAAAACATCTTCACTGAAAGGGTTGTCAAACACTGGAACAGCCTGCCCAGGGAAGTGTTTGAGTCACCTCCCTGAAGGTATTTAAATGACATGTAGATATGTCCTTTAGAGTTGTGATTTATTGGTGGACTTGATGGTTCTGGGTTAATGGTTGAACTGAATGATCTTGAAGGTCTTTTCTGACCTAAATGATTCCGTGATTCTATATTTTAAACATTTGTTAGTACGATAGCTATGAATATTATTAGCCTAGAGTAACTAATGGGAAATGGTAAAATCTTCTTCTATCTTAATGCTATATGTTATAAAAAGTAAGTAGAAAGAACAGGAGAAGTATATTGACTTCTGTGTAAAGATTAAAAGAACTAAGTTTAACAGGTAGATGATGGCAAAGTAGGTCATAACATTCTACAAATATTTGAAGGCTGTTATCATGTATAGGGACTGATTATTTAGTGGAATAGTAGAATAACTAATAAAAAACAAAAGAACCTTTGTATTTAATATCAGGGAACAATTGTCGCAGGGAGATCATGATGTCTTATGGAGACCTTTAAAGGTAGATTTTGCAATGAGTTAGAAAATATCCAGTAGGTAAAAATCTGAATGGTCAGTCTATAAATCTTTTCTGTCTCTCTTTTGTAATCCTCTTTAATTTTTATTTGATTAATAGGATAAGGTGTGGAACATCCTTCCAAAGTCAGTGGTTGAGATCACTATATGCCAATAATTGAAAGTAATTGGGTACCTGTTAGAAGGTTCTGTTATTATGTCTGATCCTAATGCATCTATGTTAATTGAATACTCATGATCCTTTCCTGCTTTTCTCTGTGCATCCCAAAAGAATTCTGTAAGCTGTCAGCCGGATATGTGTATTACTCGGGATTTGAAAGATAACCAAGAGTTGGAGCAGTACAAATTCCAAATGAATGCTCATGTGAATCAGTAATTGTTTAATTCTCATCTGAATAATAAAACAATTTATTTAGAAAGACCAACACAACATGTGTGACACAGACAAACCTGGGTCTTTGGCATATCTGGAATGAAAAACATCACTAAGTAATTGTTTGTGATGTAGTAATCTCTTATTTCTTTTATTCTGATTGTTTATTGACATATCCCTTCTCTCCTGGTTACAATGACAAAAGAATCCATTGCAACAATAAGGAGAGCCTTATACAGAGAAAAAGTATTTTCTCAAATACGAATTGCAAATTAGGGAAAAAATGGAAAATTGAAAGGGACTTAGTAGATCTTTCCAATATCAGAAAACCATGATATACAGGAATGAGAACTTTTGTCTTAACTGAAGAAAACATAAGTTCGTTTCATTGTAGTAATTTCTAATTCAGATGTCAGCTTCCTCTCTATAAAAAAACTGATGCTAACCAGATCCTCAAGAATAATATTACAATGTATTCTAAGAAATCCTTTCTCTATAGCTTCTAAAACTCTGTTTTCTTCTATTTAAATCTAGTCTATGCTACCTTGTTGATTTTAACTTTTGTGCTTACTGGAGTTCTGGGTTTTTTTTTTTTTGTTTTGTTAAAAAAAGGTTATAACATTTTCTGAGGTTTTATTGTTTTGTTTAAAAAAGGTTATAACATTTAAAAAATATATTTTATTTACATTTCTCTTTAAAATAAAGATGTATAGTTTATGCTCTGTTCTTTGTCAGTCCTCATAATTTTTTTTGTTTCGTTGTTTATTTTCACTATATTTCACTATTTCACTATGGGTTCATCTAAGAAAGCAGAGAATAAAAAAGCAGTTTCAAAAATTATCCTTACCCTTCCTGAAGAAGCTCATTATATTGTTGGGAAACGTCCAAAAATGTTTTCTTCTGCTGGCCAATCTTAAACTAGTAAAGTTTAGATGCATTTAAATGATGTTGCTAAAAGTCATCCAGGAGGTTGTGATATCCCCAGACTTAGAAATTGTGAAAACTTGCCTGGATAAGCCCCATAGAAACCTAATGCATCATTGAAGTCAGCATTCTTTGAGTATGATGTTGTACTAGGTGAACTTCAGAGACCCCTTCCAATGTTTTATATGATGTATTTCGTATTTTGTGAAAAAAAAGCTGTCAGGAGGCTACAGACGGTTGTTTTCACATCAAAACTCGAGGGGCCCAGACACTGTGAGAGCTCAGAGACAAGGCCAGGGTGCTGGCTTCTGGAGGCAGAGAACAACCAGGCAGGTACGGTGCGTGTAGAAAGTAGTGATTTATCAACACGGAGAATGTTATTCTGAGGTGTCTTTAAATTGTAGGTGATGAACATCTGGGTCATTATATACATACAAGGTTGAGGACTGGCCCTCCAACTTTTCCAGAGAGATAGAAAAGGTTAGTTATGATCCTTCCTGTGTGAGATCTCAGACAGAAGCTTCAGCACATCTTGAAACAGTGGCCAGTATTTATCAGCTCTGTATGGAAATTTAGACAGTTGTAAGAAAACTGCATCCATTGTGGGAAGCCTGATAAGACGAAATTGCAAATCATCCATGTACCATTTGGAAGGGTCTTTGTGTGTAGTTTCAGTTCTACAACACAAATATTATCACCATTGTTTCAGTTTTTGGGTCAAGTGTTTATGAATGTCCTAGTTTATTTATTCTTTCATGAGTTTAAAGCAGGCAGTTTTGGTTTGGTTTGGTTGGTTGATATGCTTTGGAGGGTTTTTTGTTTGGTTTTTTTTTTGTTGTTTTGTTTTGTTTTGTTTTTTGGTGTGTTTTTTGGGGGGGATTTTTTTTGTTTGTTTGTTTTTTTGTTTTATTTTGTTTTTGGTTTGCTTTGCTTTGTTTTTTAAAATTAAATATGCTAGGAGAATAACAGCATTCTATGTCAGCGATTTGAATTTCTAGTGATTTGGACTTCCACATTCAGATTTCCTGATTTTTTTTAAGAATTAAAATTAGATCCAAAGAAAAGGAGGCTATGGCACATCTCATTTTGCCACTTTTTGTCACTAATGCATGTGGAAACAATACTTTTATTAGTAAAAAATCACAAGACAAATTGTTCCTATTACATGCAACAAACTCTCAAACTTCTCTGTTGCACAATGAATACAGAATCATTCAGAAACACATTAGCACAAGAATTCAGGATGACGTTAGGTTAGCTAGCCTTACTCTTAAACTGTAGGCATGGATATTTAGCCAAAGACAAAAACATATCCATTTAACTATGTTGTGTCTTGTTCTGTGTGAGCCAGTTTTGCTATAGTTCATTTATATTCCTTATGGTCTATGGTATGTTAAGAATACTAAATATTCTTTAGTTCAGGAGTTAGAATGCTAAATATTCTATATTAAATATAATAATTATATTAATTATTATTATATACTATGCTAATATACTAAATAAATAAAATTCAGGAGTTAAGAATACTAAATATCCGTTTTGTAGGGTAAAATACCTACAGTGTTGAAGGTCTGACTGACACTTTATAGTGACTAGATGCTGTTTCTACTACATTAATCAATTACCAGTTAAAGAACAAGCCTCTCACTGCCTCTGATCAGGAATTCACCCTGGACCTGATCCATAATGCTAACTAAAGGTCTTCCACAGAAGTTACTCCTTGATGACTCCCTCACTCCAAACTGTCTACCCCTTATTACAATAGAATCTGAAGGAAAATTGTTGCAGTACACATCATAGGACTAGAAGGTAAATTAGAAAGTTTCTGGTAAATTCTTCTCTGAAGATTTGTTTCCTCGTGAATGTTTGATTTGAAGAATTCATTCCTGAATGTTTTTGAAAACTGTTAAGGAAAGAATGTAAAAAGAATTTAGGGTTTGGGGAAAAGGCAGGACAGTAATAATGAGAATATTTTTTAGCTGCCATACAGAAAGAGATACTGAACTATATAAAGATGAAGAACTTAGCAAAACTTTCTCACTATTGATGTTTTTATTGCTCATTTAAACTTGCTTAAAAAAATCCTATGAACTTTCCATTTGCTTTTTCTATCTTCTCAATCCCTGTGTGATGCTTACCAATCTTTAAAATATATGCAAATTTTATTAGATATATTATGAAGTAAAAGCATCAAATACAGTCAATGCAGTCTTTTGAGAGAGAACACAGTCATCCCTAGAAGTTCCTTTCAATCAAAACAGAAGGCAAGAAAAATATTTTGTGTCCTGATTCTTTTTCTTTTCATGTCTTCCAGGAATTCATAAGTCTCTCATTAGTTTGTGGCTTCGTTTCCAACTATGATCTTAAAACAGTTTTTAGACAAAGGTAGACTACACTTAACATTTTTGAAGGAACATATTCTGTGTAAACACAAGATATATACAGTTTTTACTAAGGATTCAGGGCTAAGTTTGCCTTCCATTAAATTATGGGGAGATAATATCAGTGAAGTTAACAAGAATTAGATCAGCTTGCCTAAGACTCACTGCAGGCAACCCTCTGACAGTTTAGTAGAAGATATTTCATGAGCTTCAAGACCTTGAGGTTCTAATGACTATTACCTGTCCCCTTTTAGTTACAGTATTTTTTATTCACCATATTTTTAGATCTGATATAAATAACAGAGTCTAAATATTTGGAACTATCCAATTAGTTCTGATATATAACTGATAGATCTTTCTTCTTGTTCTTAAGATGTACATTATTTAATTTTCATAGAATTAATCCATTTCAACTATGAATCTATCTTGAGCTAAATTTCTCATATGCTGTTCTGAACACACACTTCAGTGACCATTCTGTAACCTTTTTGATATTCAATCCTATTAATTCGTAACCTTAGTTTGTCTTGTTTAAGTCTTTTCCTTCATTTTATAATGAACTCAAGCATAAACTCTACACAGAATTACAAAGACAATTTGTTTGCTGAGGCTATGGTCATTAACTATATTAAAATATTTTATTCTGGAAGGCAGTCAGCACATACTTCCAGAGACAGTGTTCCATGATGTCATACAAAGAGCTTTTCATGACAATTCCAAACAACACCCTTAGATAGAGGAAATATTGAGCTGGATACATCAAATGCTTTTATATTTGTATTCCCACTGTGAGCTGCTGTTTGTTTTATCTTAACACAAGGATACTATTCATTGAAAGAGATTGGTCATTTGCCTGCCAGTATGTCCTGAAACAGAAAAAAATTGATTCTATTTTCTTAGGCTAAATCTATTTAACAGTTATTGTTGCCAAATATAAAGAGACACCAAATATCAAGTACTCTACTTTTTAACAACTATTAATATTTGAGGAAAATAGAAACACTCAAACATATCAATAACATTTTTTTTTTGCCAGTTACACAAGAACCTTAAATGGGCTTAAATGGGATATTTTGGGCACAAATCATGACTTACAGTTCTGCCTAACTTTGGAAGTTAAAACATTTCTCCACTTAGTCAATGAGATTTTGGTAGAAAGATTTTCCTTGATAACATTGTCTGGGCTTGGTTTTTTACATTTTCTGGTGACAATGAATTTTATGGCAACAATGAAGTCACTATTCTATAATCAATTTCATTAAATGTATATGCATTTACAGATGCATGCACACACACACATACATGCTAGAGTAGTGGGATTTATTATGCATTGTTGTTTCTTGGGAATTACATCAAGTTTGCAAATAGAATATATGATAAAGAAAGCATGTTTCTTCTGAAGGCTGGGATAATCACATGGGAGGATATTCTGCCACCTGTTTTCAGATCTGCCTAGATATTTTATAATACGTAGTCATGGGAGATGAATCAGAGAGCAGGACTGATTTAAGCTTGTTTTCTGAATATTACAAACTTAGATGATTAAATTAAACACTAAGTATTTTCTAGGGTTAGTGAAGAAAAGGACATTCATTAAAATTTAATCCAAAGATAATTGTGTGCATTGGGTTTGTGTAGAATTTTTTTAGTAGCAGGGGGAAGATACAGAGGTGGCTTTTGTAAGAAGCTGCTAGAAACTTCCCCTACATCTGATAGAGCCAATGCCAGCTGGCTTCAAGATTGATTTGATCCTCGCCAAGGCTGAGTCGATCAAGGACAGTGGTGGTGCCTCTGGGACAATACAGTTAGAGGGAAAAAACTCACAATAACTAGGCAACTGTAGTTGAAAAAGGGAGTGAGGGTACATGAGAGCAACAAACCCCCCCCCCAAAAAAAAAACAAAACAAAAAACACAAACACAACAAAAAAAAGTTGCTATTTAATGTCTGTTTGTTGAAGAAATGGTCACGGTCTTGATCAGCAGAGGGGGCAGGGGAAGCCCATGAAACACAAAGTTCAATGGGTTAATATATGTTCAGGATCTTGTGGGAATGCCCACATACTTCCCCTGAGGATGAGAGTTTTACACTGCGTTATGCAACACTGGGGATCATGCATAATCCTTTGGTGGAAGTTCCCAGAAATTCATCTGGTTTATGCCACCTTCTAGGACATGACTGTTGTCACGACAAGGTAGTTGAACAAGTTATGGCCCATCAGGAGGGATGAACACCTTCAGGCTGGCATGTGAATGTCCTGTTTCTCTCCCCAGGGGAGTGGGGAGTTTTATACCTGAGCCGATTTTGTAAAGGAGGACATTGGCATGGAAAAAACATTATCTCACCTCTGCAGGATCTGCTTCTTATCAGCCTTCTTGTCCATCTGACTCAAAACCCAGCTTGTTGCTAAACAAAATTTGGTTTGTTGTGGTCATCCTGTGGTGGTGGGTGTGCAGCCCTTCTGCACCAGGACTGTCCTTATGCAGATAAGAGGTTTTGCCACTGTACACGTAAAACTCTCCTTCCCTCCTTTGGATGCAGGGTGAAAGCCTGGCCTCAGAAAAGCACCTGCTGCTTTTGCAAACGGTCCACTGCTTGAGACATTAATCTTTCATGTTTCAGGCCCTCACACATGGTGAGGCAGCTGTGCCCCTGCAGTCCATGGAGGTCCATGCTGGAGCAGAGATCCAACTGCAGCCCGCAGATGACCCCCACATCAGAGCTGACAGATGCCTGAAGGAGGCTGTGACTGGAGCAGGCTCTTGGCAGGACCTGTGGACCTGTGGAGAGCAGAGCCCATGCTGAAGCAGGTTTGCTGGATGGACCTGTGACCCCACAGGGGATCCATGCTGGAGCAATCTTCTTCCTGAAGGACTGAACCCTGTGGAAAGGACCCATGCTGGAGTAGTTTGGGAAGAACTGCAGTCCATGGAAAGAACCCACACTGGAGAAGTTCATGGATGATTATTTCCCATGAAAGAGGCCCTACAGGGGAGCAGGGGAAGTGTGAGTAGTCCTCTCCCTAGGGAGGAGGGAGTGGCAGAGATGACATATGAGGAACTGATGCCAACCCTTTTCCCCCTGCACTGCTGGGTGGGTAGGAGGTAGAGAAAAATTGTGAGAGAATTTAAGGCCAAAAACTAGGCAGGAGTGGGGGGAAGATGTTTTAATTTTTGATTTTATTTTGCATTATTCTACTCTAGTTTGATAAAAAATTCAATCGATATTTTTCCCAAGTCAAGTCCATTTTGCCTGTGACAGTATCTGTTGAGTGATCTCTCTCTGCTGTTATCCCAAAGGGAAATATTACCTGTTATGTGCACTTGATTAAGAATTGTAGTCCTAAGCTTGATGCACTCACTTCTTTCAGTTGGGCACTTAACGATTGGCAAAGGTGACTATACAAGCTAGCAATTTAAAAAATATTTGCTAGGTCAAGGATGCACTTTTTAATGCCGTTTTACTAAGCTGAAGAATGAGATTTCACATCTGAGCATTTTATTGTTACAAAGCCTGAGCTGGGCCTATGTTGAAGAGATATTTTGGCCTTCAAACTCAGAGGAATACTGTGCTCCTTTCTTCAATTTTTGATCTTTATTTAAATGCCAGTTGCCCAACTAAATAATTGAATGAAGGCAACTGAAGACGTTATGGTCTCAAGAGAAAGGAATTTCATAAGATGTGTCTTCTCCTCTCTTCTGGATGACAAGAAAACTACCAAACCTGGTGTTAAACAAAATTTTCATAAAGGCGAGGATCCCCTTTTCTATGACCTCTAAGCAATGAATGAATATATATCATATGTCTACTGCTTTACTTATATTTTTGATTAGGTGGTGAATCATAAAATTTTATTCTGCTACCTTTCATAACTATGTTGAAGCTGTTCCTTCCTTCCTGGAATTTCCGTCAAAATGGTGCATATTCTACTAATACCAATAATAATTTAATTTAATTCTACTGAGTTACTGCTTCTTCTTTCGATTTTGGACAAGCTGTTTGTCATGGTTTGACACTGGCCAAATGCCAGGCATGCATGAAAGCCATTCACTCACCCTCCCATGTTACAGCTGGGCAGAGGAGAGAAAATTTAACAAAGGGTTCACAAGTTGAGATAAGGACCATGTGAAAACACTCCAAAGCCAAAACAGGCTTAACTGAGAGGTACAAAATGAATTTACTATTAAAAAATTTGGCAGAGGATAATGAGGAGTAAAATAAGCCCTTAAAAACACCTTTTCTTACCCCAGCCGCTCCCTTCTTCCCACCAGCAGCGCAGGGAAACAGGGTATGGGGGTT
>VZRF01015387.1:539748-550099 GCA_013396875.1 Vireo altiloquus | reverse complement strand
GGTTTGGGGTAATGGGGATCTGGGATAACGTGGGTTTGGGATAGCGCGGGTTTGGGGTAATGGGGATCTGGGATAACGTGGGTTTGGGATAGCGCGGGTTTGGGGTAATGGGGATCTGGGATAACGTGGGTTTGGGATAAGGAGGGTTTGGGATAGTGCGGATTTGGGATAGTGCGGGTTTGGGATAACGTGGGTTTGGGGTAGTGGGGATCTGGGATAATGTGGGTTTGGGACAAGTGGGTTTGGGATACAAGGGTCAAGGATAATGTGGGTTTGAGATATCCGGATTTGGGATAACATGGGTCTGGGATACCTTGGTCTGGGATAATGTGGGTTTGGGATAACATGTGTCTGTGATAGCGCGGATCTGTGATAGTGTGGGTTTGGGGTAGTGGGGACCCAGGTTTGGNGGATAACGAGGGTTTGGGATAACGAGGGTTTGGGATAACGTGGATCTGCAATAATGTGGGTTTGGGATGACATGGGTGTGGGATAACACAGGTTTGGGATAATGCAGGTGCTCATGACCCAGCGCTGCTGATGTGGGATATGCGACCTCCAGGCAGCTTTTTGGGATTCGGGACAAATTGGAGGTGCCTCGAGGGTTTGGGTGGCACCAGGGTCCCTCCGGGCACGTGGCAGAAGCATCTGACACGGTTNGGTCTGGGATAATACGGATCTGGGATAACACAGGTTTGGGATAACGCAGGTTTGGGATAATGCAGGTTTGGGTTAACGGGGGTCTGCGATAGCGTGGGTTTGGAGTAGCGCTGGTTTGGGATAACATGAGTGTGGGATAACATGGGTGTGGGATAACAGGTCTGGGATAATGCGGGTGCTCATGACCCAGCACTGCCGATGTGGGATGTGTGACCTCCAGGCAGCTTTTTGGGATTCGGGACAAGCTGGAGGCACCTTGAGGGTTTGGGTGGCACCAGAGTCCCTCCGGGCATGTGGCAGAAGGGTCCAACATGGGAGGGGTTGAGTCTGACACAGGAGGGGTTGAGTCTGACCTTTAGCCCAGCAATGCCAGGGTCACCACCAGGCCCTGTCCCAAGTTCCCTGCTTGTGAACCCCTCCAGGGATGGGGACTCCACACTGCCCTGGCAGCTGTGCCAGCCCCTGAATGCCCTTCCTGTGAAGGAATTCCTCCCAATCCANGAGGTGCCTCGAGGGTTTGGGTGGCACCAGGGTCCCTCCGGGCACGTGGCAGAAGCATCTGACACGGTTGGGGTTGAGTCTGACCTTTAGCCCAGCAATGCCAGGGTCACCACCAGGCCCTGTCCCAAGTGCCACATCCACTCTGCTTGTGAACCTCTCCAGGGATGAGGACTCCACGCTGCCCTGGCAGCTGTGCCAGCACCTGAATGCCCTTCCTATGAAGGAATTCCTCCCAGTATCCAATCCAAACCTCCCCTGGAGCAACTTGAGGCCATTTCTCCTCATCCCATCCCTGTTCCCTGGGAGCAGAGCCCGACCTCCCCCAGCTGCCCCCTCCTGTCAGGGAGTTGTGCAGAGCCACAAGGTCCCCCCTGAGCCTCCTTTTCTCCAGGCTGAGCTCCTTTCCCAGCTCCCTCAGCCCCTCCTGGTGCTCCAGCCCCTTCCCCAGCTCCATTCCCTGCCCTGGACACACTGCAGCCCCTCAGTGTCCTTCTCATCCTGAGGGGCCCAAAGCATCCCCAGGACCTGAGGAGCCTCAGCAGTGCCAGCACAGGGGGCAGTCCCTGCCCTGGTCCTGCTGGCCACACCACTCCTGATCCAAGCCAGGTGCCATTGGCCTCCCTGCTCCCCTGGGCACACTCCGGCTCCTGCTCAGCCGCTGCCTCAGTGCTCTGCAGTAATTAGCTCAGCTCTGCAGTAATTAGCGGTGGATTCTGGCATCCCTCTGCCGTGCAACCATGAAACAACATCCGGCCCCTATCTCGGAGTGGATCTGGAGGCACCTGGCAGATCCCTGCCCGATCTCTCCAATAGGGAAGCTGAGCCACGCAGGGAAGGTATTGATCCATCATCCCTGTAGGAGGCAGGGCTCAGCTGCTCCCAGGCAATTCAGCATCACATCCATTGGAAAGAGAGGGTGGGAATGGCTCAGGGATGTGCCTGGGGTAGGATTTGGGGAGCCAGGGCTGCCTTTGGGTGCTGTCCCCACCTCACTTGCACACGGAGATGTGACCTCCAGCTGCCCCAGCACCTCCCAGGCTGTTTGCAAGACTTGGTAAATATTAATTCCTGATTTTACCAGCCCTGCAATGTCCCCCAACTCAGCCACACCAAGCAGGAACACCAGGAACCATGATGGCAATTCCTTCTTGGCACTGCCAAGGGATTTGGGATCACCTGTACAGGAACCAACACCCAGAGAGGTCACAGAGAAACCTCCTGTCCCAGGGAGCTTACACAGGCAGGGAACACAGGTGGGAAATGGACTGCAGGTGCCTCAGAACCCAAGATATTTAACCCTGGTTGGGGTTAAATAATGCTGCATCTGCTGGGATGGGGTTTCCAGGGACCCCTGGTATGACACCTTCAAGCAAACAGGCAGGAGGCTTGTGTGTAGGACCCTCAAATGTCATTATTTTTGGGGTCTAGCTCACAAATGAGGGCCTGAAGCAGCACTCACACCCTCCCTGGAACAGCACCATGTCCAGTCCCTGCACTGGATTGGCTTCGAGTGCAGCAGGTGACACTTCTGCTCAGCGTGGCCATGGACAGGTGAACCCTGAAGTCTTTCCCTTTTCTGGCCTGGGCTCACACTTGTCTGGAGGATTTCTGTGAACAGGTAGGAAAAACTCAGCATTTCTCTGCTTGCTCCCAGAGCACTGCTCAGTCAGAGCTGCTCTTGCCCCTAACTCTCAGAGTTTGTGCTAATATCCTGTTTTTTTGCAGGAGAAACATTGGAGTGAGAGCATCCCTGGACAAGCTGGAGCTCCTCCTCCTCACTTCCGTGGTCCCAGAGCATGAGGGAGCCTCTGTGCTCTGCTCCTGGCCTGCAGTGAGATTTCAGGACATGAAAATGAGATTTGGAAAACATCCCTCTTTGGGCAAGAGTGCCACAGGGAGAGGCTCACTGTGGGTGGGATGGATCCCTCTCCCAGTTCCCATTCCAGTTTCCCAGTCCCAGCAACAGGGGAGATAGGCACAGGCTTGGCCTGGAGGCCAGAGCAGCCTCCTCCTCTGTCACCAGCCTTGTGCAAGCCTCTGGCCCTCCCTCCGAGGGCGTGGGACAATCCCTGGCAGGCAGGAGCTGCTCGAGGTCCAGCTGGGCTTGGGAAAGAGCTCCAGGAGCACGGGAGAGCCCCCAGGCTCCTCCTGCACCCCGTGCCGCTGTCACCCCCCCCCAGTCTCCCACATCCCAACCTCTCACACCCCTGTGTGCCTCCAGAGCTGGGATGGGGTTCCAGATCCTCCTCAGGGCTGATTTGACAGCCCAGAGCTGTTTTGATGCCAAGCTCCATCCTGATGCAAGCAGGAAGTTGAGGCAGTTGCAGCAGTCAGGGGTTATTTTGGGCCCTTCAGCTTTGCCTCGGAGTTGCCTGAAGACTCAAACTCTTGGGATTAGTTGGTTTTATTACTTGGAGATGGGTTTTAGTCCCTGCAGGGAGAGGCAGGAATTAAAAGAATAACAAGGTAGTGGAGAATTGGGAAGTTATTAAGTGAAGAAAGGAAATGTCTCTGCAGGCAAGAGCTGGCGAGGGCCAGGGTGGTTGTTCAATAAAAGGAGTGTCCCCAAACATCTTCTCCACGAAGCTTGACCCATCAGACCCTGGCTGCCCAACACATTGTACCAGGGGAGGTTCAAATTGGGGATTAGGAAAAAATTCCTTCATGGAAAGGGTGTTTGGGCATTGAAACAGGTTGTCCTGCCGGGTTGATGGGTGGAGCTGATGGCCTTAGAGGGTTTTTCCAAGCCCAGGGATTCTGTGGTTCTGTGTTTGGTGACTCCCGATGTCCCTGGGGCAGCCCTGGGAGATGGGGACAAGTTTGCCAACAGATCAGTGCTGGCACAGCCCTGGAAGTGGGATCAGGATCCTCCTATGGAGTGTGCACAGAGGGGGAATGTCCAGGGACACCCCTGCACCTCTGTGCCCTTCTCAGGCTTTGCCAGTTCAGGTGACGAACTCTCCTGAGAGGTTTTTCCTGTGGCTCTTCAAAGTGTCA
This sequence comes from Vireo altiloquus, assembly GCA_013396875.1. Lineage (NCBI taxonomy): Eukaryota > Metazoa > Chordata > Aves > Passeriformes > Vireonidae > Vireo > Vireo altiloquus. Next base: position 545,941 of record VZRF01015387.1, on the reverse strand, counting down.
CTGTGTCCCTGTCCCTGCAGCTCCTNGGGAATGGCTCAGGGATGTGCCTGGGGTAGGATTTGGGGAGCCAGGGCTGCCTTTGGGTGCTGTCCCCACCTCACTTGCACACGGAGATGTGACCTCCAGCTGCCCCAGCACCTCCCAGGCTGTTTGCAAGACTTGGTAAATATTAATTCCTGATTTTACCAGCCCTGCAATGTCCCCCAACTCAGCCACACCAAGCAGGAACACCAGGAACCATGATGGCAATTCCTTCTTGGCACTGCCAAGGGATTTGGGATCACCTGTACAGGAACCAACACCCAGAGAGGTCACAGAGAAACCTCCTGTCCCAGGGAGCTTACACAGGCAGGGAACACAGGTGGGAAATGGACTGCAGGTGCCTCAGAACCCAAGATATTTAACCCTGGTTGGGGTTAAATAATGCTGCATCTGCTGGGATGGGGTTTCCAGGGACCCCTGGTATGACACCTTCAAGCAAACAGGCAGGAGGCTTGTGTGTAGGACCCTCAAATGTCATTATTTTTGGGGTCTAGCTCACAAATGAGGGCCTGAAGCAGCACTCACACCCTCCCTGGAACAGCACCATGTCCAGTCCCTGCACTGGATTGGCTTCGAGTGCAGCAGGTCTCAGCCAGCTCGTGACACTTCTGCTCAGCATGGCCACGGACAGGTGAACCCTGAGGTCTTTCCCTTTTCTGGTCTGGGCTCACACTTGTCTGGAGGATTTCTGTGAACAGGTAGGAAAAACTCAGCATTTCTCTGCTTGCTCCCAGAGCACTGCTCAGTCAGAGCTGCTCTTGCCCCTAACTTGCAGAGTTTGTGCTAATATCCTGGTTTTTTGCAGGAGAAACACTGGAGTGAGAGCATCCCCGGACAAGCTGGAGCTCCTCCTCCTCACTTCCGTGGTCCCAGAGCATGAGGGAGCCTCTGTGCTCTGCTCCTGGCCTGCAGTGAGATTTCAGGACATGAAAATGAGATTTGGAAAACATCCCTCTTTGGGCAAGAGTGCCACAGGGAGAGGCTCACTGTGGGTGGGATGGATCCCTCTCCCAGTTCCCATTCCAGTTTCCCAGTCCCAGCAACAGGGGAGATAGGCACAGGCTTGGCCTGGAGGCCAGAGCAGCCTCCTCCTCTGTCACCAGCCTTGTGCAAGCCTCTGGCCCTCCCTCCGAGGGCGTGGGACAATCCCTGGCAGGCAGGAGCTGCTCGAGGTCCAGCTGGGCTTGGGAAAGAGCTCCAGGAGCACGGGAGAGCCCCCAGGCTCCTCCTGCACCCCGTGCCGCTGTCACCCCCCCCCAGTCTCCCACATCCCAACCTCTCACACCCCTGTGTGCCTCCAGAGCTGGGATGGGGTTCCAGATCCTCCTCAGGGCTGATTTGACAGCCCAGAGCTGTTTTGATGCCAAGCTCCATCCTGATGCAAGCAGGAAGTTGAGGCAGTTGCAGCAGCCAGGGGTTATTTTGGGCCCTTCAGCTTTGCCTCGGAGTTGCCTGAAGACTCAAACTCTTGGGATTAGTTGGTTTTATTACTTGGAGATGGGTTTTAGTCCCTGCAGGGAGAGGCAGGAATTAAAAGAATAACAAGGTAGTGGAGAATTGGGAAGTTATTAAGTGAAGAAAGGAAATGTCTCTGCAGGCAAGAGCTGGCGAGGGCCAGGGTGGTTGTTCAATAAAAGGAGTGTCCCCAAACATCTTCTCCACGAAGCTTGACCCATCAGACCCTGGCTGCCCAACACATTGTACCAGGGGAGGTTCAAATTGGGGATTAGGAAAAAATTCCTTCATGGAAAGGGTGTTTGGGCATTGAAACAGGTTGTCCTGCCGGGTTGATGGGTGGAGCTGATGGCCTTAGAGGGTTTTTCCAAGCCCAGGGATTCTGTGGTTCTGTGTTTGGTGACTCCCGATGTCCCTGGGGCAGCCCTGGGAGATGGGGACAAGTTTGCCAACAGATCAGTGCTGGCACAGCCCTGGAAGTGGGATCAGGATCCTCCTATGGAGTGTGCACAGAGGGGGAATGTCCAGGGACACCCCTGCACCTCTGTGCCCTTCTCAGGCTTTGCCAGTTCAGGTGACGAACTCTCCTGAGAGGTTTTTCCTGTGGCTCTTCAAAGTGTCACTGTGTCCCTGTCCCTGCAGCTCCTCTGTGCCCTCGGGACACTCACACCAAACTCCTGTTTACAAAGGGAGACTGCCCAACATCCATCTCCCTTTATTTCTGTAGGGAGACAGAGCTTGAAAGCCCCTGGGATGGGATGTGCTTCTTTGAGCAGAGATGGGAAACTCCACTAGGTGCAGGGATGAGCACTGGGAATGAGCTGGGTGGGATGGGGAGGCAGCAGGGGAGGCACTGGGGGGGGCTGGAGGAGGGGAACAGGGAAAAACTGCTTGGGATTTCCCATTCCAGAAGTGAAGGGCTCTCAGTGCAGCCATCAGGCAGCAGGAGGGCAAGGGGACAGTGACAGGGAGCAGGGATGGATGGGATATTGGGAAGGAATTGTTCCCTGGGAGGGTGGGCAGGCCCTGGCACAGGGTGCCCAGAGCAGCTGTGGCTGCCCCTGGATCCCTGGCAGTGCCCAAGGCCAGGCTGGACATTGGGGCTTGGAGCAGCCTGGGACAGAGGGAGGTGTCCCTGCCCATGGCAGGGGGTGGCACTGGATGCTTTTTAGGGTCCTTTCCAACCTAAACCATTCTTTGATTCTAGAGGAGGTGCTTTTCCAGTCAGCACCTGGTTAAACAGAGCCTTGTTGCTGTAGAATATGACCACAAAAACAACCTTTAAAAGGCTCAGATAAAAGTGGGCAGGTCTGGCCTGTTGTGACAGGTTAAACATGATGGACCTCCAGCTAAGGAAGTATTAAATCACTGACCACCAGAATACGGGGCAGGAGGCAAACCTGTGCTCTGCCTTCTTAGGAACTTGCTGAGGCTCCAATTCCCCTTCCTGAAGCAGAGGCAGCAGCTCCAGGCAGAGGGGCCAGGGATCTCCTCACTGAGACCTCAGAGCCAGCCCTGGATGGAAAAGTCCCTGGTTCCCAGGGCTGGTTGCAGACTCTGCTATCAAATCTCTCCCAGGACTTGCACAAACCTCTGGGGTCTCCTGCCAAAGCTTTGCGCCACTCCAGGCAGGATTGTGGCGTGGGATAACACAGCTCCCTGGCTCTGAGCTGCTGCCAAGGCCCTGCCAGCAATGGGGAGCTGCAGGCTCAGCCCCAGCACAAAGCAACTTTGGAGCTCTCTTCATCCCCTTCCATTTTCACATCTCTTCAGGGTCAGCATTCCGGCAAATGTCCCATCCTGGAAGCGTTCAAGGCCAGGAGCAACCTGGCCTCGTGGAAAGTGTCCCTGTCCATGGCAGGCAGTAGAATGAGATGGGTTTTAAGGTCCCTTCAACTCAAAGCCTTCTAGGATTTTATAAAATAAGGGTGACAAGTTGCTGGGTGCAGGGGTTTGGTTTGGAAGAGTCTCCTCTCTGCTCTGTGGCTGCTAAATCCAAAACCTCCTGGGGACTCCAGGCAGCCCTGTGGCTGAGAAAGCCCTGCCTGTGCTGTGCGTGGCCAAGCATAAGGTGGCTCTTCTCCCTCCTGATTTAGACATTTTCATCTACAAGAAGGGGAGAATGGGGCAAGTCCCTGCTGAGCCCCTGCAGCTCCAGCAGCTCCCTGTGAGTTACACAAGGCAGAGCCTCTCCGCACACATCGCTGTGCTGGAGGCACATGTGACAGATGACAGCGCTGGGAGAACGTCCTTTAATTACTCCTGTTCTCGCTGTCACCATCAGCAATTATGGCATTTGCTTTAAACCTGTCAGGATTTCAAAACAAGCCCGGGGTGGTCAGATTGACAAAGCCTCCTGGGCTGCCCGGAATGGCATCCTGCCTGGAGAGGAGATCACGGGGTGCCTGCGAGATTGCTCAGCGCTGAGGGATTGGTGGGGAATCTCTCCTGGACCCCGAGAGCAGCCCTGTGGGGCCTGACAAGGCTTGTGCTGTGGCCCTGTGGAGGCTGACTTGCACAAGGTGTTGCACAGAGAGGGAGTTTCAGGCACTGGAGGCTCCAAAGCCACACCTCGCGTGGGGTGCTCCTGGCTTTGCTGCTGCTGCTGCTGCTGCTGGTTTTTGGTTGCCTGGAGCCCCTGCCCTGTCTGGTGAGGAAATAGAGATATTTCCAGCTCTGCAGATGGGAACAGGAGTGGGGACATTGCTCCTGAGGGGATCCCAGGCAGCGATGAAGGCAAATGCTCCAGTTTGGCTGGGCAAGGCACATCAGCGTTAGCACATCTCCTGCTGCTCTTGTTATTTCTTCCTGACCACAATTTGCTAAACAGCTTCCCAGCTAGGCAGAGGACGTGATGCCTGCCCTGTGGAGCCAGGAATGAGAGGGATTATCTGACTGTTCAGCATTAGCAAGGCTCCCAGGGCACCTGCCTGTGTTTTTATACCTGGAAGCAGGAAATTGCAGCCCCGGAGCTGAAGTACCAAAAGCTGAGGGTGGCAGTGGGATGGAGCCTGTCCAGGCAGCTCCAGGCCCTTTCTGGGCATGGACAGAGTGACCAGCAGGGCAATAATGAGCCAAAATGCCTGGTTTGCCTTCCTGACTCGCCCTCTATTCGCTGTGAGAATTGAGCAAAGTCATTTGTCTCCATCCACCCCAGGGCTCTGACTCAGCCGTGCTGAGCCAACAGCAGTGGGAATGTGGGATGCCAGCACTCCCACCTCATCCTCCCTGCCCTGCTCCTGCTGCTGCCCCTCTGCCCCCAGCCCCACAGCAGCCAAAGCAGCAAATAAACACTCGAGGCCCTGAACCACAGTTGCTGCAATTGGTATCTCTCACAAAAAATCCCTCACCAGCAGCAGTTCAGGTGGAAATCTCCATCCAAGGTACCACAAAGGAGGTAGGACCAGCCTCGAGTTAAACAACTGGATTCTCCCAAATTTCCTTGCCGGAGTTCCCTGTTTTTGGCGGCACCAGCAGCAGAACTGCCTGTGAAACTCTGGCAGCTGCACCCTGAGGCTGCTGGTTCAGCTCCTGGGGAGCCCCTGCTCCATCCCTCAACTTGGATGAGGCTTGGGACAACCTGGGACAGTGGGAGGTGTCCCTGACCGTGGCAGGGGGTGGCACTGGGTGGGCTTTAAGGTCTCTCCCACCCCAAACCAACCGGGATTCTGTGATTCCCCTGCCTGCTCCCAGCTGTCCTAGTGAGATCCTGCCTGCCCCAGGGGTGACAGAGCAGCACAGGAGCCAGGATGGGGCTTTCCAGGTCAAACCCTGTCCCGTGTCACAAAGCCTGGGACACTGCCTGGTGTGTGGGGTCTTGCAAGAGGGCATCAGTTCCAGGGAGCAGGAAGGGACCAGCCAAGGGGACAGGACAGTCCCTGAGGAATGGCACACGTCACTGACCTTCACAGAGCTGCGCCGAGGTGTCTCGTGGGAGGAGACAGGTGGAGAGGAGGCAGCAGGGCTCAGCAAGGAGGTGAGGGCTGAGGGGGAAGCTCTGAGAGAAAGAAGTCTCAAATGCAGGGAGGATTGGAACCACGGAGTCTTTAAGGCTGGAAAAGAACTTTAAGATCATCAAGTCCAACCATCGGCCAGCCCTGCCACTGGGTTCATCACTGACCCCTGTCCCCAAGTGCCACATCCTCACTACTTCTGAGCACCTCCAGGGGTGGTCACCCCACCACTGCCCTGGGCAGCCCATTCCAATGCTTTACAATGCTTTCTGTTAAAAAAATGGCTCTAATTTTTTAATCCAATCTGAACCTCTCCTGGAGCAACTTGAGGCTTTCCCTTTTGTCCTGTCCCTGTTTCCTGGGAGCAGAGCCAGACCCCCCTCAGCTGCCCCTCCTGTCAGGGAGTTGTGCAGAGCCACAAGGTCCCCCCTGAGCCTCCTTTTCTCCAGGCTGAGCTCCTTTCCCAGCTCCCTCAGCCGCTCCTGGGGCTCCAGCCGCTTCCCCAGCTCTGTTTCCATCCCTGGCTCCAGCCCCTCACTCTCCTTCTGGTCATGAGGAGCCCAAAACTGACCCCAGAATTGGAGCTGGGGTCTCAGTGGTGCCAGCACTGGGGAATCTCAGTGTTACTCTCCCATGAGGCCCAGGAGCTTCACCCTGTGCTCTCTGGGCACTCTCCTGTCCCCAGCCCACACCTCTGTCAGCATCCCCAGCACCCTCAGCATCCCCAGCACCTTCAGCAACTC
>VZRF01015387.1:511957-539627 GCA_013396875.1 Vireo altiloquus | reverse complement strand
CAGCACCCTCAGCACCCCAGGACCCTCATCATCCCCAGACCACAGGCAGGAGGATGTAAACATCAGCAGGAGCTGGGAAGGAGGACTCAGCAGGAAACCCAGCTCTCTTCATGACCTACTTATTGATGAATCAGGGGAGGTGCAGTGACACCCTCCCCAGTTATGTCCCTGCTGCGTGGCACAGGATGTGTCGGGGATGCTCGGACACTTGGCTCACCCCAAGGATGCCAGAGGTTTTGGGGTGGGAAAACTCATTCTTTTTGAAGATGTTCACACAGAGCAGGCATCACCTGTGTGGGTTCCTCTTCCCAAATCCATCTCTGCCACCTTCCCTGCCTCAATTCCCCGTGGGATGGGCAAGTCATCACTTGCTTCTCTGAGATTCCCTGTGGAATTGGGGAGCACCTTCCAGCCTGGGAGCTCAGGCTCCAGAAGTGAATTAAAAAAGCGAATAAAAACCAAATCCATCCCTGACTCCCTCAACATCCAGGACTGGGAGCAGCCCTCTGGGATCCCTTCGGATCCTCTGCTCTAGGTCTGTCCTAGAAGGACGCCCAGCCTGGACTTAGTGCCACGTAACGGAGGCTCCACCGTGGTGCAACATCAGCTGCAGTGGTTAATTACTCTCATTTCCAAACCCCGGTGGATTTGTGAGGCTTTTGTAAGCCCTGGCACAGCCCAGATCTCCCAGGGATGCTCCTTTTCATAGGAGCAGCAAAATAAATGGCTGAGCTTTCCGAAGAGCTTCTCCCCATGGCAAAGGCTGCTGTGTGATCCCTGCTCCTCAGGAAGGACAGGGACAGGGACAGGGACAGGGACAGGGACAGGGACACCTTAGAGCTTGGTCCAACCCTGCCTGTTGTGTCTCCCCTGTTCCAGCAGGAAGCACTGGCCAAATATTAAGTTTCGTGTTTAAGAAAACAACATATTTCTCTCAACTCTACACGGAGGGAAAAAAATGTTGTTTTGGGGGGAAAAGTTTAATTGCTGCCAAATTTCTTGAACGCCTGAATGAGGTCCAGGAGGGAAATATTTGCGAAGCAGTCACCCAAAGGTGTCCTGTTCAGAAAGTTCTTTAACTAAATAACAAAATAAACCAGCTAGAAGCAGTGAGATCTGATAACAACATTCTTTTTGATAATAAAACATTGGGGGAAAGTTGACAAGTGGCTCGAATTTAAATCCTGAAAGAGGCAGCATCCCCTTGCTCCTCACTTTTTGGTGAAAATCATTGTGTTGGGTGTTCTCCACGTGCAAGGGAGTTTGTGGGGATGTTCCCTCCCCTGGGAGAAGCAGGGCCAGGACCAGGTGCGTGCGCCTGCGCGGGGAACCTGCCCGGGGGCACACGGATGATTTCAGGCTGCATTTCCACCCCGCTCTTCCAACCCTTCCAGCTCACGCTTCCCTGCCCTGCCTCCTTGCCCCTGCCCATCTGGGGACATGGATATAAATCCCTCCAGCCAATATGTTTCCTGTGGGGGCCCAGCTTTGCCTGGAGGGTGCACATGGCTCCAGTCCCATCCCGACACTTGCCCTAAGGACGGAGCGAGGGGATTTTCTGGCGGCTGCTGGCGGTGAGCTCACACTGTGGGCACTCCTTCGGAGCTAGAGCAGCAGGGCAGGTTGCTGCTCCGGCTTTGCTGGAAACCTTGGAGCTCCCAGAGCGTGTGGAAGCAGTGCTGGTCCATCCAGGGATCACAGGTAAGCCAGGCTGGAAGGAGACACGAGCAACCAGTGCTGGGAGCTCCATCATTGCTTCCATTCTTCTGCTCTTTCTTCTTCTTCTTCTGTCCCTCCATCCCTTCACCATCTCTCAACTGACATCCCTTCAGCCATGAGCTCGCATTTGCCATCCTGGGTTGGATTCTTTTTTCACCTTGCATCGCTGTAGAAACGATGAGGGATGAGGACAGAGTGGTGTGAGGGAGCACATGGAAACCCAGGAGCACGAAGGGTCAGCCCTCAAACCCTTCTGCCTGCCACCTATTTGATTTGCCTGCTGTAGCTGTGATCTCAGCTGCTCTGGGAACAGCCAGCCAGGATTAAGGAGAGGCCATGGTTAACTTGCAGTTCTAAAGGCACGGTGGAGGTTCACCCCGAGTTGGTTCGTCTGGTCGGAGCAGGAGCTGCAGAAGAGCTCGTTGGTGTTGGTGTCACCCTCCTGTGTTTTGTCCCTTTGAACTGCTCGGGAAGGGAGGCAGAGGAAGCTGTGGGAGCCTCACCCTGCTGCACACTCACAGGGACTGCTGGGCACGGTGCTGGCTCAGCTCACCCCGCTGCAAACAGGGAGTTTCTCCTCAAGAACATTGGCTGTTGAGTGGGTTTGGGATAAACCTCCCTCCCCTATGTTAGAACAGAAAAGATTTTCAAAGAGAAGCAATGAAAGCTGTTTGCCACCAGTGCCTCAGCAGCTCAGGGGTGACACTGAAGTGGTGTCACCTCAGCACCTACCTGGTGTCACCCCAAACCTGCTCACTCTGCCGGGCTGGCGCAGCACAGCCAGGTCAGCCCCACACTGCATCCAGGGACTGAACTGCTCAGCTCCAGGGAATTTCTGTGTCTGTCTTGTACCAAATGTCCAGCTACTGTGGGTTTGGTGATGCTTCCAAATGCCTCTAAAGTTGGCACCCATCTCCAAAAACAGCTCTAAAGTCTCAAGGATCTGAAAAGAAAATGCCAAATAGGAAACTTCTGATCAAAATATGATCAGAATTTCTGATTTTTCAAATTAATGAAAGAGTGCTGAGAAACAATGAGGACAGGAAAGTCTTTAACGGGGGGGGGAAGAAAACCAGGCAGAGGGTTAGATTTTCTTTTTTCTTAGAATCCCATTTGTAGCTGCAGCTTCTCCCACCACCAGAGGCCGGGTCTGGCAGTGGGTAACCCACTGGAGGTGTCAAACTCCAATCCCTTTCACTGGGAAACCAGGATGGAGATTGCCTGGGAGTGCACTCCAAGGGAAATCCAATTCAGAGTGAAGAGGCACCTCCCAGTGTTCCCAGTGCCCCAGGACTCCGGTAATGCCCAGGGTCTGTGCTCGTGCTCTGGGGCTGAGCTCCCACGAGCTGAGTTCCAGCCCTCGGGAAGATGCTGTGGAACGACTGCGGAGAACAGAGCCAATGAGCACCAACCTCTGTAGGGTTGTCCACTCCCCAGAGGTAACTCAGAGCACAGGGAAGTCCTCCTGGAAGGAAGGTCTGAGTCATAAAGAAAGTGAGGAGAAGGGAGAAGACGAGGTGACAAGGAGCAGGCTGAAATGGGGAAGCGCCGTGTGGCAGCACCTGCAGAGAGGTGTTAATGCCATGGATTGGTGACCACCCCCAGAGTCCGAGAGCATTTTCTGGGGTGACTTGCAGCTCCTGCATCGAGGGGAGAGAGGAGCTGTTCTGCAGTAGGATGTGTGTTGGGAAGAGGATGAGTCCTTGGTAGCAGGGTAAGGCTGTGCCAGGCTGGCCGGAGCGGGGATCCCTTTGGGTGTGAGGCCCTCTCCCTCCCCGTGCCCACCACTGACCTGCTCCTCTCCTTTCCCCAAGGTGCCCAACGATGCCGAGCATATTTTCCTACCAGAGTGCCGAGGTGGATTGGTGTGAGAGCAACTTCGTGCGCTCGGCGGTGATTGCTGAGTACTACAACACCGTGAGTGGCTGAGGGAGGCTGGGGCCGGCTCCAGGCACCCAGGAGCTGCTTTTGGGATCCAGACAGGATGGGACATCCCTGTTTTCTTTGCTCCTCCTCACTCCTTTGAGCTTCCTGGTGCTGGAGGGTGCTGGTATGGGGAGCGTTTTCTGAGCTTCAGGTAAATCATGGGACTTGTGATGCTTACAGCTGTGTCTCCCCAAATCGTGCTGGGGTCAGGGGTGCTTGTGGTGTGTGTGTGTGTGGGGGGTTGGTTCCCAGTGAGAAAACTCCAGCAGAGCTCCTTCACGGCCCAGATCTGTGAGATCCTGTTATACCAGTCCTGCAGCTCTGCTGCCAGCCGGGGTAAATCCCACACAGGGCTCATATATTCCAGCTAAATGTACAGGAGTGGCAAAACGAGAGGCAGCACTTCCATGAACCGTGTCAGGCAGGTTGGGAATCCGGAGCAGGGGGAAGCTGCTGTGTGAGGCAGTTTCACCTCCCGTGATCCTTTGTCTCCCAGGCTGCATCCAGTTCCATGGCTGGAGCATCCACACCTGCCTGCAGAGCACCGGGAGATAAGCAGCCTCTCCAAGCATGTCCTGCTACCTTGGAGCAATTAAAGGCTCACAGGGGTGTGAGGCATGTGGATTTACAGCCTTCCACAGGCCTTGTTTACAACTTTTGGCGATTACTGTCTAACACTAGAAGTTCTTGTTCTCATGGAAATGGCTCTTCCTCTTTTTTAAAAGCATTTCCTGTTTTTGATAAATTACCTGTAATAATGATAATTCCCCAGCCTGAGTCCTGCAGGCTCTTGTTGCCCAGCCAGTGTGTCAGAGGAGGGGGCTGTGTGTAGTCACTGCTCTTTGAGGCACTCACCAAAGAAAGATCTGCCAGGCCAGACCAAATTCTGCTCCCCTGTAGCATCCAGCTGAGTGTTTTGTGCTGTTTGCTGTTTACAGCTGCTGCTGCGTGGGCTCAGAGGTGCAGAGCAGGGCAAAGCAAGGAGATACAGAAATCACTCAATGCTCACAACAGCATCTCAGATCTCAGGGCTTGGAGCAACCCAGCTGAGTGGGACATACCTGTGCACATGGCAAGGGGTGGGAGGAGATGATCTTTAAGGTCCCTTCCAACCCAAATCATTCTAAATGCAGCTGGAAGTGCCAAAGTCTGTGCTAACTCTGCAGAGGGGCTGATTTCCACCAAGAGCACAGAGCTTGAAAGTGAAGGTTTTGGTTTTGGTCTGAATTCCTTCCAGGAGATAAATTTGCCTCATGTCCTGGTTTGGTGCACAAGGCAGCATTTTAAAAACACCTTTGGAGCTGAGATACCATTTACACCCAGACTGGCAGAGCAGCTCGGGATCCTTATCACACCAACAGCTATCCTGGGAGCCTTCACAAGCACTTCTGTGCCTGACTCCTCTGCTGGACACCTGTTGGTGCACAGATACCTCTTACAGACCCTCTAATTCCCATAAAACATTAACTCTCAGCTGCCTGGGCTGTTTCGTGGCACAGGTTTCTAAATTCTGTGGCTATTCCTGTGCCCAGTCCTGGATGGAGGAGCCACAGCCACCTCCTGGGTTTCCATATCACACCACTGGGCTTGTTGGGATGAATTCTCACTGTGTGGGACTCAGGCACAGTGAGGAAAACCTCTCCAGTGGATGTTTCTGAGCAGATAAAAATGAGTGTGACACTGAGGGACAGAGGGATGTGGACAAGCAAACCCTGCAGGATTTTTTCCCAGTGGTTGGATTCGTCCTTGTTCTCCTCTATGTGACACTGGGCACCTCTTCCCCAGCAGAGAAAGAGCTTTTTATGGTCCCTGCACTGATGTCCTTTTTGCCAGGCTCAGGAAATCAGCAGAGTGCCTGTGCAGGAAAGGAGGGAAACAATTCTGTCTTAGGATGTGATTCTCTCTCAGTTTCTGTTTTAGAACATGATTCCCATACAGAGAAAGCAGCAGGATTCTAACCCTGCCATGCCAGCTGCCTGCCTTGGGCTGGCAGGTGACTTCCTGTCCAGACAAAGGGTGACAGAGGAGCAAACCCTCCTAAATTCTGCCATTATCTGAGCATCTGATAACAGCCCCAAGGCTGCAGCGTGCTCAGGGCCAGACCTTGCCACCAAAAGTGGGCAGGAGCCTCACTGACATGGGCATGACCCCTTCCTCAGCAGCACAGCCTGGATGGCACAGCCTGGGTCCCATCCTCAGCCTCCACAGCCTGGGTCCCATCCTCAGCCTCCACAGCCTGGGTCTCACCACTTGCAGCAGCACAGAGTCTGGGGTCTCCCCCAGGATCAGGCTCCTTGTGATGTGCCCTAAAGGCAAGATTTTTATAGAAATCTGACCAGGCTGAGATCCATAGCTATCCCTGCTGGCTGCATCCTGCAGATCCATCTGGGGCTCAGGGCACCATACCAGGTGTGAATTTAACAGCCTGCATCTTCTCCTTTTCTCCCCATTCATTTGTTCCCCATATTCAGATTGCTGCCTCTCTGCAGCAAGCCTTACAGGCCTGCCCTGTATTCATTATACCAATATTTACCTCCATGTCAATTTTGCAGGGTTTTAGACTAGCTGGGAACCCAGCCAGCTCCTTCCCAAGCCTCCTGGATCATTAAATCAGCAGGGTTTCCTCACAGAGCATCCTCTTCAACGTCTTTCTCCTAGCCCTGCCCGGGGCTGGAGTGGAGCAGCTGTGTGCCAGCAGCAGCAAATGTGCTGCTGGGGATTGCTCCGTGCCAGCCACACTCTCCCAGGCCTGCTTGGCTTGGATGCTTTTTATTAGAAATAAGCACCAGGGGTATGAGAAAAGAATGTAAACAGTACCTTTAAGTACCTAATAATACATGGTGGCTCATGGCTGGATGCAGTTCAGCAACAAAGCTCTATTTATAGTGAGTCAGTGACCCAGAAATTTATTGTCTTCTGGCTGCTCGGGGGAGAGCAGAATTGTGCTCCAGGAGGGTCATCAGTCAGGGACTTGTCTTTCTACCCTCGTTTCTTTGCTGAAATGACTGATTCAGGATGCTGGTAACGACAGCACCCCTCAGCAGTGTCTCTGCAGCAGCTCTGACACTGCTGCACACCCAGAGCTCCTGGGTGCTTCAAGTGGTGAAATAAAGGGTGCAGATCCACCAGAGCAGGGCTCAGTGGCAGTGGCAGGGCTGTGTGGGCTGTCCTGGCTCTCTCACACTCTCACTAATCCCATGGCTCTCTTACCTGCTCAGAAAGTTGTGCTCAGGAGCACACTGCAAACACTCCCCAAACTGCTGCTTCCTGCCCCAAAGCACCAGCACTGTGATGTCAGGACCTGCAGCCTCGTCCCCTGCAACCCACCTGGTTTAGGAACTTGCTGCACAGGTCTGGAGAGCCTCAGAGGTGTTCACCTCTGTCTCTGGCCCTGTGGGCTCTTCTGTCAGCTAAAGCTTGCTCACTGTGAGTGAGAGTGAACTCCCTGCCACGAGTCCTGCAGGGATCTCCTCCCACTGCAGAAAGTGCCTGGCTGGAGTGAGGAGCAGCCCAGGCCTCTGCTGGTGCTCAAAGCAGCACCTCCTGCCTCAATCCTCATCACAGGCTGCTCTCACCTGTCTCAGGTGAAGGTTTTGTCCCTCCACCTCAGGCTGGAGTTGCACAAGTTGGGGTCTTCCCGACGATCCTACCAATGCACCAGGGTCAGAGCTGTGTTGCTGATCCCAGCCTCGCTTCTCTCCTGGTAGAAGAAGCAAATAGTTGGGCTCAGCTGCGGCACCTGGAGCAATAACTCACACCTGTTGGGGAGTGGGACAGGCTGAGAGCTCAGCCTCTGACATGTCCTATCACACTTTGGCTCCATCACCACTCCCTTATCTCCCCGACACCCCGGGCAGAGGGAGCTGGTGCCTCCTGGCCAGTGTGACCAGAGAGGTTTAAATAGAAGCTGTGCTAGGGGGTCCCAGCCTGAGCAGAAACTCCAGAAAAACTTCTTATGGGTGTACTGGGAGCAAAACCCTCCCAACCACATCTGAGACAAAGCTTGCCACATCGCAGAGGGAAGACAGAAAGTCAGCATTTACAAATCAGGGCTTGGAACCGACGAGTGATGAAAACCCCGAGTCCCCCACGGGGGTGGGAGCTGTCTCCTAAGCTCCCAGCTTGGCAGCTCTGCAAGGAATCCTTCTTATCTTCCTGACCCTATTGGGACGGTTCCCCTGGTTATCCCTCCCCTCTGCTATCTGATCTTGCACATCTCGTCCTGAATTAATGAAGTGATAAGGCAGCAATCATGTAATTAATGGCACTGTTGCAATGCCCAGTGCTCAGGGATGCGGAGCTCTCCCGCGTTTCCTCACTGCCACGCGTGCTGGCACTTGCACTCTCCTGCCTTTTCCCCAAGCGTTTTCCCTCTCCTTGCCATTCCTGCCTGCCTTCCAAAAGCCTCCTTAATCATTTCAAGGGAAAAGAAATGTTTGAAGCGTGGCTGTTGTTTGAACACATGGTTTGATTTCTCGGTCGTTTCTGAACAATTTGACCTCGGGGGTGCACGTGGGAGCAGCACTTCTCTTTTCATGGCTGGAATGGGAATAGGCCTGGATTTGGCTCTAAGCACCTGTGGAAAACCGATCCATTCGGCCTGAGAACTGCTGCTAATGGGGGCATCAACTTGTCTCACGGAGGCCTTAGTGAAAATCAAGATGAATCTGCGGTGTTTAAGGGAATAGAGACATCACATTAGGCGTGAATTGTGTTCCCCTCTGGAATACGAGAGGGTGTGTTCCAGAGAGATGACAACATCCCAGTGATTTGCAGCCCTGTTACCATAAACTGGGATCCCGGGGGACACCACAAGCCCAGCACTGATTTTGCAGTTTACCTGGTGCCTGCTGAGGGGAGAGGCTCCAACTGTAGATGCCAAATTCCAGGCATGGGGTCTGGGTCAGCATCGAGCTGGGAGATGAAAGGAAAAGGATTGTGAGGCTGAGATAAAAGTCACCCTGGTGGTTTGCCAAATGGCACTCAGCAGATGGCTCCAGAGCCCCGAAGAGCTGTCTGGCAGGTAAATGCAGCACCACAATCCCAACCTTTCACAAGCAAGAACGATTTCCCCCGGGGAGGCAGTGTTCCCCCGTGCTATCCCTTCCCTGAGCTTGCAAAGTCAGGTGAAAAAGGCAGGGTAGGAAGCCACAGAGGGTAATTAAATAGGTTCAGATTTCCCTCCCTCTTGCTGCAGGGTGGAGTGGGCCTGGCCCAGCAGACAGGTCCAGGTTTGGGCACTCGCTGCTCCTCCCCAGCTCCCACAATTTGCCCATCAGCATCTCCTTTCCCCGAAGCACTGGCACCTTCAGCCAGTCCAGCACGAGGCTGAGCCTCAGAGCCATCCCTTCCTGCCCAGTGCCATCTCCTCCCCCCTAGAGCCATCCCCTCTTGCCCAGCACCATCCCCTCCCTGACAGTGCCATCCCCTCCTGCCCAGCACCATCCCCTCCTGCCCAGTGCCATCCCCTCTTCCCCAGACAAATCCAAGTCTGTCAAAGAAGGAATTTTGCAGCGTTGGAAACCAGAGGAGAATAATTCCTCAGTGTTCATTTGCCAGGTGTGTTCACAGGAGGTTTATGACCTCATATAATTACCGTGTCCAGCACACCTCCCTTCTCCAGGCCAGGTGGCTTCACACCTGACACCACAGGATGTCACCTCGGTCCTGCCTGTTCCCACCTCCTGATGTCCTGCTCGTCCTGCTGCTCTCCACCACACCCACTCCCAGTTCAGGATGTTTTGCTGACCATGCCTTGCTGTGCTGGCTGAGCTCTTCCCACCCTTCCAAGCCCTCACAGGGGAATCACTGCCGGCTGGAAGGGTCAGGAGCCATCCAGGCAGCTCCTGGAGGGTCTGGGTTGGCAGGAGAAGGAGATGGCTGCAAACAGAGGAGTTGCTTGGAGACACTGGGCAGCTGAAGATAAACCAGCATCACCCAAAAGGGACATGGCAGCTCAGCCTGGGCTTGCTGGCCCCAGAGGGAGAGCAGAGGTGTCTGCAGCCACTGCTGTCACAGCAAGGGCCACCCTGCCAGCTCCAGCCTGGCTTCTGGAGAAACACCTCCACCCTCTCCCTGTGCCCCGAGCAACCCCTGCTTCCACACGAGGCTCTCCACCGGAGATCAGGATCCTCCTNGAGCAACCCCTGCTTCCACACGAGATCAGAATCCTCCTCACACACAGAGACACCACAGCACGAGGTGGGCTGGGGCTTGCCCAGGACGGTGCCAGGAGCTGAGTGTGCCTCTTGTTTTCCAGATCAGCAATGTGAGCTTCTTCGTGCTGTCTCCTGCGCTGCTGTACCTGAACCGGCAGTACTGCCAGCAGAGGGCCGTGCCTCTCTACTTCATCTCGGGGCTGCTCCTCCTCGTAGGTGGGTGCCAGAGCTGTGGGAAGACCAGACAGGCTTCCAGACTACTCAACATGAGACTTTTAGAGGGTCTCAGTGACCAAAGCACGGGGAAAACCTAGGTGGGCAACCAAGCAGTTAGGTCTGCTTGAAGCCTGCAGCCCATGGCTCCTGCCAGCTGTGGATATACAGCTTCCAGCCCTGTAAATCCCCATGGTGTGTGTGAGTGGAATGACTCAGTCCAGCCTCCTTGGACATCAAAATCCACACTNGATGGTGTACCTTCGAGGATGGTGAATCTTCAGGGATGGTGTACCTTCAGGGATGGTGTACCCTCAGGGATGGTGTACCTTAAGGGATGGTGTACCTTAAGGGATGGTGTACCTTCGAGGATGGTGAATCTTCAGGGATGGTGTACCTTCAGGGATGGTGTACCCTCAGGGATGGTGTACCTTAAGGGATGGTGTACCTTAAGGGATGGTGTACCTTCGAGGATGGTGAATCTTCAGGGATGGTGTACCTTCAGGGATGGTGTATCTTCAGGGATGGTGTATCTTCAGGGATGGTGTACCTTTAGGGATAGTGTACCTTTGAGGACGGTGTCTCTTTAGGGATGGTGTACCCTCAGGGATGGTGTAACTTCGAGGACGGTGTATCTTTAGGGATGGTGTATCTTCAGGGATGGTATATCTTTAGGGATGGTGTACCTTTGAGGACNTGTATCTTCAGGGATGGTGTACCTTTAGGGATAGTGTACCTTTGAGGACGGTGTCTCTTTAGGGATGGTGTACCCTCAGGGATGGTGTAACTTCGAGGACGGTGTATCTTTAGGGATGGTGTATCTTCAGGGATGGTGTACCTTCAAGGATGGTGTACCTTTAGGGATGATGTATCTTTAGGGATGATGTATCTTCAGGAATGGTGCCCAAGAACCTCCCAGGGCTTGTGGGAGGATGGAGCTTTGCCATCTCAGGGTGTCCTTGCTCCTTGCAGGTCTCTTCTCCATGTACTTCCACATGACCCTGAGCTATGTGGGACAGCTCTTGGATGAGCTCTCCATCCTCTGGACGCTGGCTGTGGCTTATTCCTTCTGGTACCCACAGTGTTACTTCCCCAAGTGCATCAAGACCAGGTGTGAGCCAGAGGGACTCGGTGCAGGCTCTGAGGGGAGGGATGGGATGCTGACACTGAGGTGTGTGACCCATAGATCCCTCAGTTCCCCTGCAAAGGGTCGGCTCTGAGGTCACCAAAGGGCTTTAGGACCAGGCCCTCCTTCTTTTGGTGCTGACAGAGGAAAAGGCAAAACCCTCCTGTGCTGGGCTCCTCTCAGCTGGAGCTGTTTGTGTTTGTGTCGCTGCAGAGGAAGCTTTACGTGGAGAATTTCAAAATCAATTAGGAAATTAAATGTTCCTGAGCATTAACATTCAATTACTCGTACTGTCAATCTATTCCAGCATCCTCTGCCATTCACAGAGAGCTCTCCCTGAAGGCTGAGGGGGTTTCTCCCAGGATGAGCTGCTCCAAGTTCCACCCCTCATTTCAGGGAGGGCTGGCTGGGCTGGAGGAGCTCAGCAGAAAGGATGGGGACACTGGGAGAGCATGGACCAGCAGAAACGGGAACCCAGCAGGGCTTTGCTCAGAGGATGTCCTCTCCTGGCTGGAGCCCTCTGAGCCAGCCTGGTTAGAAGCCTTGCAAAGCCCTGCTCCAAGTCTGGTCTTCCCATTCCGAACAGGAGGTCACCAGGAGTTCACCGTGGAGACGTGGCTGGGGGAGAGGGAAGGGATGTGGGAAGGGATTTGCATGTGAAAGGCCCCTCTGAGCCCTATTGTTGCTCAGCGAGCTCTAATCGGTGTGTGTTTGCACAGTCCCGCCCGGCAGCCCTTCCCTGTGCAGAGCCTTTGCCTCAGCCCTGGCATCACCATGGAGGTGCAGGAGCCTCCTGGGCTGTGCCCCAGCTCTGTCACAGACCCACCGGGGGCTGCTGCCTCAGCCTTCCTGCCAGGAGCCCTGTGACACTGAGGTCAGCCACATGCAAACAGACAGGAGGTGCTGGAGAAGCTTTTCCCCTCTCAGGACAGGAGCAGGACCTCTCCCATCCTTACCCTCCCCTCCTGTGAGCCCCGGGGGCACTGACACTCACCCCAATTCCGCTCAGGAGGCATTTCATCTGGCTGACTGGCATCACCACCGTGATCAGCACCTTGATGTCCTTTGTCAAGCCGACCCTCAACGCCTACGCACTCAACTGCATCGCCTTCCACCTGCTCTACCTGACCTGGAAGGAGCTCAAGAAGTAAGGAGGGAGCTCAGGGGCTACCTGCAGGTCCAGCTGGGCTCCCACTGGGCAGTGACTCTGTCCACAGCAGGGAATTGTGCCCGAGTCTTCAGCAGCCACATGTACTGGGGAGGGAGCAGGCAGAGGCCCAGGCAGGACTGTGGGCAGTGGGGCACAGGAAGGGCACCTGGCCCAGGTGGCCATGAAGAGTGGAGAGAATCCATGGGACAATGGTGGAGGCATCATCCCTGGAAGTTTCCAAAAACCCTGTGCATGTGGCACTTGAGGAAAGGGTTTAGTGCTGAGCATGGTGGTGGTGCTGGGTGAACAGTTGGACGTGATGATCTTAAAGGTCTCTTCCAACCTTTACAGTTCTGTGATTCCATTATTGTCCCCCTCAGCTGCCATCTCTGCAGCTCCTTCCCCTTTATGGGGCATTTGGGAACTAGTGTGGGGCTGGGACAACCCACCAGGATCTGGAGACAAGGACAGGGGAGTGTGCTGGCATCTCCCAGCATCATCCCCACACCCAGAAAATCAGAAACTCTCTCTCCAAAGCCACACTTCCCTGGTTCCTGTGGAATCCTGAGGAATACTCTCCAGAAGGAACTCGCTGGGGTTTGCACTGCTGCATGTGCAGGCAGAACCAGTCCTCTTTAAAACTTCCTTTCCTTCCAACACAATTACTCTGCTCCCTGTCCCTCGCTGTGTCTTCCAGGTGCAATGACAAGCGTGTTCACCGGATGGCTGCGGTCATGGTGATGTGGTGGGCACTGGCCATCACCAGCTGGATCAGTGACCGGTGGCTCTGCTGGCTCTGGCAGGCCATCAACTTCCCCTACTTCCACAGCTTCTGGTAAGGGCTCCAGGAACCCCAACCCAAACATTTCCTGGGCTGAAATGTCCTTGGCAGAGAAATAGCAGCCGAGATGAGACACTTGGCTGCATTATTTCCCCACCCTCTCCCCTTTTCCTGGTGCTGCTCCTCACTGAGCCCAAGGATTCAGCTCTAACCACTATTTAATGTCCTTCTCCTCCTCCACACCAGCCAAGCACTGTTTTGCAAGGGAAATTGTTCCAGGAGTCCCTGCAGGTGGGCAGCTGGCTCTCAAAGGGCTGTGGCTGCTCGCTGTGTGAAGTGAAACATCCTTGGGGTTATTTTAACAGCCAAACTGAAAGGCAGGGCTTTGTTTGGACCTGACATTTCAGTGCCTGCCCAAGTGTGGGGCACACTCAGATCCATCCTCACAAAGCACTGGGATGGCTGGGACAGACAACTGAGCCAGGAAGTAGGGAATGGTTGGAATGAGTCCTCTGTGCCACCCTCTGCACGAAGAATTGTCCCCAGCCCAGCTCACAGAACACTGCCTGGATTTCCCTGTAGGCACAAACGCTGCTGGACCCACACTCCCTGCAGCCCTCATGGGACCTTTGGGGGCTGCAGCCTCACGGTGCCCATGCCAGCAGGCAAAGTTCCCCCTGCCCAACACAGCTTTTTGTTTTCCTTGGCAGGCACGTGCTGATAGCCCTGTCCCTGCTGTACTGCTGCCCGCTGGTCATCTACTTCGACGTCAGCTACGAAATGCCCTCGTTCAAGCCGAAGCTGGAATACTGGCCCAGCGACTCGTGGCCTGTCGTGGTGCCCTACGTCACCCTGGAGGAGCCCCACAAGCAGTGCTAGAGCTGGGTGCCCTCAGGCCTCCCTGGGGCATGGGAACATCTCGGCCACGTTCCTGTCCCTCGGGCAGGGGCAGCGTGGCAGCAGAGGGGGCAGGGAGCAGCTGAGGCCTCGTGATGCTGGGCATGAAGCAGGGTGGGAGCCCACAGGTGCCTTGGAAGGCTCTGCCCAGACTGGTGTTCAGGGAGCTGGAGATTTCCTCCAGCAGATCCCCACGAGGAGGGGAGGGACATGGTGCTGCTTCTGTGTCCTGTGTTAGTCAAGCACCAGCACCCCTTGCTGACAAGGGCACAGCGGAGAACACTGAAGCCAAACTGGTGACAGCTGGGTTTGTTGGGGCTGCTCTAATTATTATTATTAACTCTATTTATTGATGTATGTGGTCTTGCTCAGGAGAGCTGTGCATTAAAGCTGTGGACACTGACTTATACTGAAGCTCTTTTTTTTCCTCTGACTGCACCACATCCTCTCATCTGCCAGTCACTCCCACAGACAGGGTGGCCAAAGTTCTCTCTGACCTAGGGAGAGCTGTTTATAAAGAGAAATCCTACATGACACCCCAAAAGAAGCTCTGCTGACCCAGGTCCTGGGGTGTTCTTCCTCAGGCTCTTCCCCCTCCTCAACCCTTGTTGCTCCCCAGCTGTGAGATCTCCAAAAGCCACAAAGGTAACTTGCAGACTCTTCTGCTTTCTGGAAGGGCTCTCTGGGGGCAGGATGAGGTAAGGAGCCAGGATGCTCAAAGCTGGCTGAAGGAGGGGATTGTGCCATTCTGCTCTGCACTGGGGCAGCCTCACCTCCAGTGCTGGGGGCACTTTGGGCAGAAGATCAGAAGGATCCAAAGCTGCTGGAGAGTGTCCAGAGGAGGGACACGGAGCTGGGGAAGGGTCTGAGGAGTGGCTCAGGGCACTTGGCTCCTTCAGCTGGGGCAGAGGAGACTGAGGGGAGGCTCCTCGGGGGCTGCAGCTCCTCCCGAGGGGAGGCAGAGGGGCAGGGGCTGAGCTCTGCTCTGGGACAGGGACAGGAGCCCAGGGAACGGCTGGAGCTGGGTCAGGCCTTGGCATGGAGCTCAGGGAAAGGTTCTTCCCCCCGAGGGTGCTGGGCACTGCCCAGGCTCCCCAGGGAATGGTCCCAGCCCCGAGGCTGCCAGAGCTGCAGGAGGGTTTGGACAGCACTGCCAGGGATGCCCAGGGTGGGATTGTTGGGGTGTCTGGGCAGGGCCAGGGGTTGGATTTGATCCTTGTGGGTCCCTTCCAGCTCAGGATATCCTGGGATTCTGTGGTTCTGTGCCATTAAATAGAAATGCTCTTATCTTTGCAGGAACAAAGACATGTAGAGCCTCAGAGAAAGACTCGGCTGTACTTTCCAGGTTGTCCCCACAGTTGCTCTCAGAGCTGTGGGACACTCTCCTGCTCCCTGAGCCTCGCTGCTCACAGTGAGAAGCTGAGCCTTGGCGTGGGTCTGGGTCCCAGCCCAGCCTGCAGGGACTGTCTCTGGGGAGCACCAGGTCTGCCAGGGTGGCTGAGGTTGGCTCCCTGAAACGCAGCCACACCAAGGTGATGTCGCTCCAGGGACCACTTTTAGGCCCCTGCAGGTGCACTTTGGGGTTTATCTCTGAGGAAAAGGTGATGGGCAGTGTCTTCTCCCATGGCCGCGGCTGCCTCGTGGCTCCCCTTGCAATGGTCCCCAGGGCCACTAGATGGCAAATTTGGCTCACGAACCCCGAGCAGTATTTCATCCTGGGAGAAGGATGCCTTGCCATGGACTGGACTCCCAGGCCTGGTCCCTCCGTCCTCTCCATCCCCCAGCACCAGGGTCAGACACCTTTCCTCCAGCACGGCCACCCGTCAGACACCTGCACAAGGCGCAGGGCACTGGGAATTCGCATCTCCAGCCTGTGCATGCCCGTGTGTGCCCGTGCCGGTGCCCACCTCGTCTCTCTGCCTCTTTGTCTCCCCTGCGTGCCACCACTCCCACCTCTGTGCTCATCACCCCGTCTCCCTTTCGCTGACCCTCCCTGTCGCTCTCCCCCCTCCTCACCCTTTCCCCGGCCCATCACATTCTTCCCCAGCCTATTAATAACTTCTGGGCAATTGCACCGGGTCCCCGCTGGGCCCGGCCCCGCCGCCGCCGCTGCCCCGCGCAGCCACTGAACGCGCCGGCAGCAAGTTCAAAAGTGCAGCGGGGCTTTCACAGCCCCGAGCCCCGTCAGGGGGTGGAGGAGGCCGCTTCCAAAGAAAAGGCGGCGTTGCCAGGGAGCCCCTGGCACAGGAAAAGGGGGTCACCTTCACCTCCGGCAGGAGCTGCCGAGATGGACAGGCGCCAGCAGCCCCGCGGGCCGGAGATGCTGAGAGCGGCCGAGGGGATGAAGGGCCGGGCCGTGGGCGAGCGGGGCTAATTGGCCACCTCCGGCCACCGAGCCCCTGTGGGATGCTCGGCCGAGTGGCCAAATCCCCCCGTGCAGTATGGAAATAAGGGAGGTGTCCCCGGCGCTGCTGCCTGGAGAACAATGTTGCTGCAGTTGAGTGACTGTAACAGGCCCCGATGACAGCCGGGGCCGCGTTAAAAATGCCTATTCAAGCAGATCAAGACATTGAGAGGCCTCGTGGGGATCTGAAACCCTCGGGGATTTCTGGATGAGGCCAGAAGCTGAATCCCCAGCCCTGGGAACCTGGGGAAAAAAAAAAAAAAGGAAAAAAGAAAGAGAGAAAAGAAAAGAAACCCACAAAGCAGCTTTAAAAGGGCGGCAGTGCCCGAGGCTGGGCCTCCTGCTCCAAGCTGCAGCCTGAGAAAGCAAAGCAGCCCCAAAATCAGCGTGTGACAGTGGTCTGGACATCCCCAGCACTGCACAGGGTTATCTGAGGCTGGGTCTGCACCTCCAAAATGTCCCCAAGCTGCTGGGGATGCTCTGTCCTCCCTGCTGGGGAGCCACGGCTGCAGCTTGTGGGGCAGAGCTGAGAAACACCCCTAAAAACTGTCAGGGGTTCTGCAGGGATGGCCAGAACAGGGAATGGGGAAGTCCTCAGAGCAGTGTCCCCTTCTCTACACCCTGGGGAGTTGTGAGGGTTCTCTGTGCTCCGGGATCCTTGGCTGTGTGGGTGTGACAAGAAGGACACCAGCTCAGCACAGGGAAATGGGCAGGGCAGGAGGGTCTGCAAACCCCCGTGCTCAGGGCTGGACTGGCCAAAAAGAAACCTCTCCTTATTTTTGCCACATCATTTCCCTGCTTCAGTTCTCCATGTGGCTGCATAAAGCACAAAAAAGAGAGGCAAGAGGAGGAGCGGGCATGAGGAAGAGGATGGAGGCTGCTCCTGTCAGCTGATGCCAGATTAAAGAGGTTGGGAAACAACAGCATCAGTTGAGTCTATTTGGTGCAATTGCAACACAAATGAAAGAAAAACCTTGATAAGGCACCAGTCCTGCAGCATCAAGGATTAACATTTACCTGTTCTGCTGCACCAGTTGCCTCCTGCTGTTTCAGATTCCCAGGATTTGGCTCGCAGATTGGAAACTTCTCAAGGCAGAGTGATTTATCTGTAAAAGATATTGCACATTCACAGACCTGCATAAATAATGCAAAAGTAATTAATAATAACTCAGTGCCTGCTCTTAACAATGCCAGGAAAAGAAATTGCTTCACTGGAGTGTCACTTATGCCTTTTGGAAAAGATCTTTATTTGTTAAGTGTCTCGGAGAGAAAGGACAGGGTAGTTTCGAAACAGGGAATGGATGTCACACAGTCCTGGGATTTTAGTGCCAGCCTGGCAATCTTCAGGATTGATTTAAGGAACCTTCAGCTGGAGTCATGTGAAACCAACATTGATTCAGCTTTGATTTTATGTTTAGTTTTAATCTCCTGTGCCTGCAGTCAACAGCATGAAACCCTGAACACAAAGGGCTGAGAAACCCAGGAAGGAAAGAGATAAGCTCCAAGAATTATTACCTTTTAAAGTCTTGTCCTTTCAACTCTCAGTGTAACTGTTGAGATTCGACACAGGATTTCCAGCTCGGGGTCTGGCAATCCTGTCCCAGCCACTTCACAGCTGCTAGGAAAGATATTCCTTTTTTTTCCTCCCCCCACACTGTTTTCCCTGCATCCTTGCTGTCCACTTTTCTTAGAAGACAAAACTAACCATAAATGCCAGGATTTCCTAGATATTGGTGGCTGTTCTGGAAAGGTGGAAGGTACCAAGTCCTGCCTAGCTGACAGGGAATACTGTCACTATATTCTGGGGAATATTCTGTCTCTGTTTTTGCAGGGTGTCGAGGTCCCTGCCTGTGTCCTTCTGTCTGAGCTGCACCCACAGCCAGGGCTGGCTCTGACCAGGGATCACAGAGATGTGGGGAAGGAGAAGCACAGTCATTACCTGGGCAAATAAACCAGTTGACCAAAAAATGAGGTTTTAATCAAAAGATCAAATAATCTCTTCAGCTGTTTCTATAAACCCCCGTGGTTTGGTTCCACTCGGGAAGGCATTCCCACTGCTGCTGGCAGAAGAAAAATAAGCAGCTCCCTTCTGTCTGGCAAAGTGGTTTGAATAACTTCAACTCTCTACTAATGGCTGCTATCAAAATACCTAAAATGGAAGGATTAATTTTTCTGTGCCTTCCCATTACAGCTCAAAATGTGGTTTCAATTAGGGTCGCTCTCCACTTTTTCTTTTTGCTCACTTTCTGTGAGCACTCAGTCACTCCTGCAGTGGTTCTTCACAGATGTGTTCAAACGTAAAACTGGACTGTCCTGAAATGTCACACTTTGCTTCACTGGCACAAATATTTAACAAAAGGTGAAGATTTACCTGAAATGCTGAAATATTCAACATTAAATTGTGCGTGGGGTTATTAATCTCACCATCTGCAGTAGATGCTGCATTTATTGAGATAGGCCTCCAACAAGAGACCAGCTGTCTCAGCTCACTGAAATGTTTAAGCATATGTTTAATTTTAAGAATATGAATAATTCCATTGATATCAATGGCACTTACTTACACTTAAGAATATATTTTGTTGAGCTGGAGCCAGGAATAGTGCCATGTAATGCCAAAAAAGTGCAAATTGCAATATCTCACTAAGTGCTTTCTGGGACCAATTTAAAAATTAATCAATGAAGATCTGTCGTGTGAAAACGCAAGAATTAATATATGTGAGATTTTGCTGTTTGCTATCCTAATATTGCCAAGTATTAACATCCACCAGAGCACTGACAAGTGAAATCAACCTCAAATCTGTGAAACAGAGCAAAAATGGCAACAAGTTGCATGTGTTGTTCTTCATGAATCATCCTATGAGGCTTCACAATTTACCCATGTAACATTAAATAACATTTACCATCCTCACAGGCAGAAACAGATATAGATTAATTCTAATTAAGATTTGGAATCAGATGATCTTTAAGGTCCCTTCCAACCCAAATGCCCTCAGGGATGCCCAGGGTGGGATTGTTGAGGTGTCTGTGCAGGGCCAGGGGCTGGACTGATGATCCCTGTGGGTCCTTTCCAATTTGGGATATTCTGTGATTCTATTACTCTTAATTATCAAAATATCATAGAGCAAAGGGTCAAAAATAACATTATTTTCCTCTTTTTGCCTCTTACCGTCCACAAAACTATGAGGATCAAATAAAAATTTCCAGGCACAAACACTTCAGCCATTTGTATTTGCTCTCACAATTTTACTCCTCACAAGTTCAGCATCCCTGACACTGCCTGTGACCTACAGAGACCTGGGCCGTGCCCCTCTTCCCCTGGGATGGTGTCACCAAATAAATAACTCTATATCCATATGCAAATGATTGCTGTTTTCAAGCTGTTCCCCAGCGACCTCACACGCTGCCCAGACGGTGCAGGAATATGTTTCCCACATATGTCAGATGTTTCGTGACACATTTCACACGTATTTAAAATAGATCTCCTGGCCTATAAAAATGCCCAGGCACCCAAACCAAGCAGCCTGCACCTGCAGTGTTTTCCAAAACTGCATGAAATGTGTCCAGATTTATTGTGTCCTCCATCCAGCTCAAATATTGATGACTTATAAGTTTATCAGTGCAGTGGATTCACTCATGGGAGGGCATTACCTGGCTTATTTGATGGCTGAGTAACAAAGAGAAAGAATTTGTTACAGCTCTGCCTCCACAGTGACAACTCTTAGTCCTCCCTGTGTTGGTCAAAACAGTGTTTGTCACATGTGTTTGTCACTTTGCATTCCAGCCTGACCCCCTAGGAACTGCACTGGCTGTGCTTTTATGCAACAAAATTCAGCTCCGGGGTGTTCGAGATGTGCCACACTGCTAAAAAATGGCTTTGCTGCAATCAGGGGCACTCCTGTCTCACAGGTAACGATGGCAGTGATAAAGCTGAAGTTTCAGTGGGCTGAATTTCAGCATGGCAAGGCCAGCCAAATGCCCTGAGTCACAGCACATTGGCATAGCCCCCACTGCAGCGTGGGGCACTATCTGAGCTGGTATCGTACCTGAGCCAGGTAGAGCAGGGGTGATTTGCATAAATTTGCATATGTGGCAACCCCTCCTGTGGTTGCTGTGCAGACCAGGTGAAAGCTTCTTTTACACCATTCCAGAAAAACAGTTTAGCGGAATGTGTAATGGGAGCAGCTGACCCAGAATCCACAAAAAATCAGAAATTCTTAATAACTTCATACAATCACAGAATCAATCACAAGGGTTCAGATCATCGAGTCCAACCATCAACCCAGCAGCACCACCATGTCCCCAGGGGCCACATCCACAAGTTTTTTTAACATTTCCATGTTAAAAGAAAAAAAGGTGATTCCAGCACTGCCCTGGGTAGCCCAATCCAATGCTTTACAACCCTTTCTGTGATGAAATTTTCCCAATATCCAACATAAACCTCCCCTGGACCAACGTGAGGCTGTTTTTTGTCCTGTCCCTGTTCCCTGGGAGCAGAGCCTGACCCCCCCCGGCTGTCCCCTCCTGTCAGGGAGTTGTGCAGAGCCACAAGGTCTCCCCTGAGCCTCCTTTTCTCCAGGCTGAGCCTGGGAATGCTACAGGCTCTGTAAAACAGCTCCAGGAGTTGTGGTTTTATCTCACAATGTGCTCTGAGGGCAGAGAGCATCACACACCACCAGGCTGGGGATCCACTGCCCTTGGAAAAGGTCAGTTGCTCTCAAAGCCACCAGGCTGACTTACTGGGGGTGGAAATAGGCAGGACCACCAGTCCCAAGAGGAAAAGGCTCCACACAACATGAGAAGAGCTCAGGATGCTCAGAACCAGGGCAAGCATGAGTGTGCAGCCACTGGGGTGCCACATTAGAGCCCTAGGACACTCCAAGCACTGGGAGTGCCTTGGGAGAGCTTCTGTGTCAGTGTCCTTGGAGAATCATAGAATGATGGAATGGTTTGGGTTGGAAGGGACTTTAAAGCTCATCCAGTGCCACCCCTGCTGTGTGCAGGGACACCTCCCACTGTCCCAGTTCACTCCAACATCTGTCCAACCTGACTTTGGACACTTCCAGGGATGGGGCAGTCACAGCTGCTCCAGGTAATAGCAATCCCTACTCACTTTTTGGACTCATCAATTCAGAACACAGCTCAGAACAGCCTCTTTAGTGCTGGTCAGACTCCCCTGCTGATCTCCTCGTGTCACATTCATTTTTTCAAGCTATTTTTTTCCCCCATCTGGTATTTTTCAGTGGCCTAAAAAATACTGACCCTGCTGAGGGTGACAGTAGCCAGTCACGAGGTGGCCTCTCTCTCAGCGTGCAGAGGAGCACCTTTCAAAGGCTTTGGCAGCAGCCAAAAGCAGCCCTGTGCAGAGCAGACACCGATTTCAGCACTGAATCTCCCTCCCTCCTATTGTCCCACGATTGTGTTTGCTCCAGTGGCCACATGAGGTGCCTGGGCCCGTCTTCTCCAGCTGTCCTCGTGCCAGCAGTTTGCATTCAGCCTGGGACAAATCCAGCTGGTGAAATTCTCCCTGTGGCAGGTCTGGCCAGCTCTGGCACCACCAGGCTGTTACATCACTTGGCCAGAGCTGACCTCTGCGAGCAGAGCACAAGGGGAAGGTGCCCTCACCTCAATAGCCAGCGCTGGGGATTGATGGGTGTCACTGCAGCAGCGCATTATAATGCCAACCTCACCTTTGGTGTTAATGAGGCCCCTTCATTAACAGCCTGGAGCAGAGGGGTCAGGGGCTGAATGGTGACAGGCTCCTTTCTCCCCCAGAAAGCTGGTGCTGCTCATTCAGAACTGGATCACGTTGGAGGGGCAGTTCGAGGACGCTTGTGCTGCCCATGTTGCATCTGCAAGGGACGTGACGTGTTTGGGACTATTCATCTGGCTCTTTTCACCAGCACTAAATACCCAGAAAGAATAAAATAAATTCTCATTGTGTTTCCACTTACTAAGAAAATTTTCCCTCTTCCTTCTGGTTGTGAGGGTTATTGTACGTTTAAATCCTTCTGCGTTTTTCAGTAGCTATAGCATGCTATAATTTAGATTTTCCTCGGGCACAAAAGAACTTAGTTAAGCTAAACTGTATTACAGTATGGGCTGGATTTTTTTCACAAAGTCCTTCATTAATAAGGAACTAAAGAATTACCAAGCTGTCTGTAATTTTTCCCAGATGCAGCTAGTAGTTGCTAGGAGTATCTTTTTGGCAATCAGAGTTTTTGGTTATTAACAATCTGGGCTTTTGCTACACTACAGCAGTGTTAAATATGTTCTGTGAACACTGCAGTGTGAAGTGAAGTGCAGAAGGGGAAGGCAGACAACAGGCAAAAGAAAATCATTTTTTTCGGAGAATAAACACTGCTGGGGTTAACAGCTGATTGGAACAGGCACAGGATTCCCTGCAGGGATCTCAGTGTTGATTAACAAACCAGGAGCCACCGTGGCTGCAGCCCTCACTCACAGCTTCTCCCTGTCACCCTGAGGTGACCCTGTGCCAGACACAGACCAGAGCAGCACCCAGGGCCCCCCAGAGAAACCAAATCCTCTCTCAGCTCCAGGTTCAGGATTTTTTCAGAGGCTGCACACAAGGATACGACACTGCTGTTAGCAAAGCATTGGTCCACTCCAGGAGAAAGATCTCTGCTCCTTCTTACCTAAAGCAGTTCTGGGTTTTGACTGGCTTTGATCATCTTGGGAACGCCACAGAGCACTTGGCTCATGGGATGTGCTTTTCAGAAGTGGGTGAAGACCACTGTAATCACTTTGCAGCTGTAAGAGAAGGCAGTGGAGCCACTGACATCCAGAACTTGAGAATCTTTCCAGGCACGTTGCACATGGGCACAAAGTGGATGAGTGAATTTTCTCAGAAAAACCCTGCTCAAATGTGAGGTTTGTGTCTTAATCTTTAAATCCTTTAGGGCTATTACAAGATGATAATTTTTCTACATTGCCATTCTTTCCGTGCTGGAATCAGCCTTGCTTGTTCCCTGGCTGGTGTCCAAGCCACTCAGAGCCCAGACTGACCACAGAAGTCGTGGTCTTCAGTGCATGAGTGGAAGCAGGGAAGGTTGAAACTAAATTAGTAATGAGAAAATAATAATGAATGATGAAAAACAGTGAAACAAACTTGTTTCTCCAGAGACAGGAAGGGCAAGCCACAAACACAGATATACAAAACCATGACAGGGACTTGCAGTCGATGTACAGTTGATGTACAGCCTGCCTCGCAGTGAGGGATGCTAAACCAACACGAAAGAACTTTTGCTGAAAAATGAGCAATTCAGGCATCTTGGGCTGCACGAGAATGGTCTGGAGGGGCTGCTAGGGAGGGTGAGGGGCTCTGTGGGTGTGTTTGGGGTGCTCAGTGCTGTGTTCCTGCAGAGAAAGGGAGCCAGGGGGAGGGAAGAGGTGCCTCGAGGAGCAGTTCTGTCTGCAGTTGTCTGCTCCTCACATCATCCCAAGAGGTGGGCTCTGCCACAGCTCTGCCAGCCTGGTGACTGGGGACACCTGAGTGTGGGCTGCTCTGTCAGGACCTTCCCCACTGGAGCACCGGGACTCATCTGATCTCAACTTCACTCACACTCCCCAGGAACAGCCACGTTCGGCTTGTAAAGCATCCCTGGTGTGCACAGGCAGGAGAGAGAAAGAACGTGTTGTCCTTTCCCAGGGCTGGAACCTGGGAAAACATCCCCGAAATCTTTCCCATCCCTGGCCAAGGCAGGGATAAACGCAGTGCAAGGTCTTTTTTCCACTTTATTTTCCATCATCCCCAACTCTCACGGGACAGAACCAGCCCTTGGCATGGTCCCCTACCACGGGCCAAGCCAGATTAAACACACACCTTTCAGTCCAAGACAAGGATCTTTGAGGCAAGAGTCTGGAAAGAAAAATAAAAAAAATAAAAAAATAAAAACCCAAACAAAAATGAAGGAGAGCTGTCGTGTCTCATTTGCATATTTGAATATGCAAATCAGAGCTGTTTCTTATCCATTGGCACTGGCCCTACTGTAGATGGCAGCAGCACAGCGGATCTCTGCCAGCATCCAGTGCCACAAAGAAAGACGCTAATTGGATTTGCAGACGCTTATTGCAAAGCCCAGAAGTTGCTGGAATAGGTATAAAGAACCAGGAGCTCAGCCCACGGCTGCCTCGGGTGCGAAGGCACTCGGCTGACAGCTCGTTAGCTTGAGATCTCCCTGCAAAATTAGGAGTTTGGAGAAGCCTGGATGGCTGCTGGCTCCGGCGTCCCCAGCACCCGAAACTCCCAACACGTTCCCAAAGAGCCTGGCAAATTTTCTACCCTTGGCTGTGATTTTTTTTTTCTTTTTGAGGGGAAGCTTGAAAAGAAAACCGGGGCAGGTTTGATCGGTGGTTGCGCTGGAAACGGTTCAGGCTGGGAACTGCTAGCGGAGCAAAGGCTGGTTCTAGGAATTTCTCTCCTTGAGTGTTTTCGCAGTTGAATGTAAAGAGCCACCCCAGCACATTTTAAATTAATCCATTCATGCCACTTCATCGAATATCCTGAGCTGGAAGGGATCCACGGGGATCAGCAAAGTCCAGCTCCGAACTGCTTGTCCCAGCAGAGAGCGCTTGGAGCACCAGCTGGTGCTTCCCCCAAATGGGACACCCCAAATTGTTCAGTAAAATGTGCTTTAATGCCCAATTATTGGGCTGCCAGTGTGCGTGTGGAAGCTGAGGCACTTGGCTCTGGGTTTCCCATCTTGGAAGTGTCCAAGTTCTTGCTCAGATCCTGCTCCTGAAAGCTGGAGGAGTGACCCGTGTCCAATCCAGAAGTGGGATGGCAGCTGTGTCCCGCACTGGGTGAGCACAAAAACAACCATTAACACCAGGCTGGGCAAAAATAAAGGCACGGGAAAATTGCCATTGAGGGTAATTAAAAAAAAAAACAAATTCTAATGATGTTTCAGAGGAAGTAACAGGCAATTTTTCAGGAAAAAGCTCACGGTCTGGTGTATCTGAACAACATCTCTTGCACAAGGTGAAAATTCAGCAGAGCGAAAGCAAACTTGGGAAGGACGAAGACATTGCCAGGAAATATTCAGCCCTGGGAGCACGTAACCACCAAGGGCTGTGACGAGGCTGCGAGTGAATAGCCAAGATGGGGAGGTAGAAAATAAAAAGATTTAGACCCGAGAGTCACGTGCATGGGAATAATGTTCACAATTAAAAATATCAATGAGAACTCCCAGAGAAAGAGGCCCTGTCTCAATGGAGAAGAAAAGGGACTGTCCAAGGAGATGTCTCTTGGGACTGCATCAGACAGAAACACGGAAAATTAAAACCGGAGCACTTAAAGGAACCCAAATCAGGCTCTTTTTTGTTGTTGTTGTTGTTAACTGAAGCGATTAAGCATTTTGCTTCGCTAATATCCTCTATCAGGTTGATGAGGTAAAGTGGCTCTTTAGAACGATTTGGGAACCGATTAATCCTCGCCTGTGGCGATCAGTCAGCGACACACAGAGTTATTGGCTAACACGGGGTTTTTCTGCTGCCTCGCAGAGATCAACAAACTATTTCAAACAAGAAAGTTGCACGGAGAAAAAGAAATTCTGAGCGAGTTCGCTCGGAAACAGTCACCAATTGCACTTGTAAAGATAAGTCCCGCGTTCCTTTAGGGCTGGTAAAATTGAGAGCTATAACTTGTCACTTAAAACTCTAAAAAATAAAGGGTAAAACTCTGCCCGGGAGGGAGAATGATGGAGGGGGAAAGAGGGGGGAGCTGAGGAAGGAAGGCGGGAAGGGGAAGGGAACTGTGGGGGAATGAGGGACAAAGGGGAGAAATGAGGGAAGTGAAGAGGAAATGGGAACCGAGAGGAAATGTGGGAGACTGAGGGGGAGAATGAGGGGAAAATGAGGGAGATTGAGGGAAAAAGGAGAGAAACTGAGGGAGACTGAGGGGAAAATTGAGGAAAATAAGTGGAAAATGTGGGAGACTAAGGGGGAATATGGGAGAGTGAGGGGGGGAAAGGAGAGAAACTGAGGGGCAGAATGAAGGGGACTGAGGGGAAAAAAAATGAGGATGACTGTAGGGAAAATGGAAACTGAGGAAATGCGTGAGACCAAAGGGAGAAATGAGGGAGACTGAGGGGAAAAAATGAGGAAGACCAAAGGGAAAAGGAGATAAATAGAGGAAAACGAGGGAGACTTGGGGGAAAATGCATGAGACAAGGAGAAAACGGAAACTTAAGAGGAAATGTGGGAGATAGAGAGGGAAAAGGAAAGAAAATGAGGGGGAAAATGAAGAAAACTGAGGGGAAAATGAGAGAGAGTTGGAGGAAAGGAGAGAAACGGAAAGAAAGTAAGATTGAGGGAGAAAATGAGAGAAAACATGGGATACTGAAGGGAAAATAAAAACTGAGGGGGAAATGAGGGAAACTGAGGGGAAAAGGAGAGAAAATGAAGGGGGAATGAGAGAAACGGAAAGAAAATGAGGGAGACTAAAGGAAGGAAATGAGGGAGATCAAGGGATAAAGAGTGAAAGTGAGGGGAAAAGAAGAAAAAAGAAAGAAAAAGGAGGAACACCAAGGGAAAAAAGAAAAAGGAGGGACACCAAATGGAAGCTGAGAGAAAATGTGGGAGACTGATAGGAGAAATGAGAGAGACTGAGAGGAAAAGGAAAGAAATGGAAAGAAAATGAGGGAGAGTGAGGGCAATTGAAACGAGAGAGAGCAAAGGAAAAATGATGGAGAACAAGGAAGAATAAAGGAGTAAGGGAAAACGGGGGAGAACAAGAGCAAATGAGAGAAACTGAGAAGAAATGAGAGATAGGAGAGGGAAAAGGGGAGCACTGAGGGGAATATGAAAGACAACGAGGGGAAAAATGAGACGGGGGAACCTGAGGGAGAGAGGGAGAGACGGAGAGAAAAAAGGCGCAGGAAGGAGCGAGGCTGCCGGGAACAAGGCGAGCCCTGCCCGCCCATCCCAGGCTGCCGGGCTCGCCGCACCGGGACCTGCGGTTTCCCTCGTTTCCCTTCATTCCCGGCTCATTTGTGTGGGGAATTAACACACCAGCGGGGAAACGTGGACCGAGGGCGGGATGGGAGGAGAAGGGGCGGGATGGCGCGGCCGGGAGCGCACGACGAGGCCCACTCGCCTGGTGCCGGCGTTGGTTGTGCACTAAGAGGGACGTCCCGGGGGACAGAAGCGGGGACAGCACGGGGACCGCAGCCGGAGCGGAGCAGCAGCCGCATCGCCCCACACGGAGCTCAGGGGGGGCGGCCAGACCCCGCTCCCGCCCCCCGCCTGACCCACAGCGCTGGCCCCGCCCACAGGCCCG